>VMDO01006147.1:0-103484 GCA_007922755.1 Pedetes capensis | reverse complement strand
TTATTGTAGCTTATTCTATTCTGTACACGGTTTATCTGCTCAAGAATCTATTTGGTCATATTTCAGAGGACTAGCTTTATTAAATGAACACATGTTTAAAATCTAATTTCCCCATGCAAAATTTGCACCTTTGAATGGAGAACAGTGTCTGAGTACCTCTGGTAGACCAGTGCTGCAGATATTATCTGCAGTTTCAGAAATGATGCTGACTAAGTTGATTATAAAAATATCTAAAAATTACCTCTTATCCACTATGGCTCATTCCATTGAGGAGCAATTCAGGGTGTAAAACCCCATCTCACCTACTGTATTTAATTCCCTCAACAAATCTGTTAGAGAGTGCATTTTCTTTATTTCTCCATGGATATAAGACAAAGCCTCTGAGATCTGCTCAAGGTCACAGTTCTTACTATTTATCTGCCTTATAGAAAAACAGGGAGTTCCAAATGGATTTTTAAATTTATTAATGGTATACTGGGCTGGGATTTAGCTCAGTTGGTAGAGTACTGCGTTGCAGCCTCTGAGGTCCTGAGTTCGATACCCAGCACCACAAAATGGGAGAAGGACCTGGTAATCCACTGCCAAGGCAATCTCGAAACAGTCAGCCATTGAAAACCCTATGAGGGTCGCTATGAGGGACACGACTCGATGGCACCTAATAAGAACAACAACAACAATGGTATACTACTATGCTAATTTTTTAGTGTTGGTAAATGTCCCACTCTTTTATAAGATGTTGATGGCAGGAGACCCTAGGAGAAGGGTATGGCATATTCTCTGTACTATCTTTGCACCTTTTCTGTAAATTTAAAAGTTCTCTTCTTTTTTAAAAAATATATTCTTCAGCTGCTCTCACAATGTGTTAGGACTTTAGATCTGGTAGGGTAGACCATAATGTTTCCTCTTGTTGTTGTTGTTGTTGTTTGCTGTCGAGTCAGTATCTGACTCATAGCAACCCTATGTACAACAGGCAAAACAGTATTGTTAGTGCTTCTCTGTTATCCATAGAGTTTTCAATGACTGACTGTGTTTTGGGAGTAGGTTGCAAGGTCCTTCTACTAAGCCTACAGTATTTGGTGTTCCCAGGCTATCTACCATCCAAGTAGTAACCAGGTCTGACCTTGCTTAGCCTCCGACATCTGACTGGATCAGATACCACAGTGGTACGGCTGCAGGCTAATGTTTCCTCTTAGAGATGAGGAAATTGGTACCCAAACTGACTCTCTCAGCTTAGACCAGACTGGAATCTCCCAGTTACTGAGCTGGCAGTGGTAGAATGCTTGTTTGGCATGAGCAAGGCCCCAGGTTTGACCACCAGCACTGAAAAAAAATTGCTGAGCTAATTTTTCCATAGTACCTGCCTGATTTGCAAGGGCCCTGTAGAAATTCCATCCTCTGTTCACATTTTATAAGGAGGCCTACAGATCCCACATGTACTTAGGGGTGCATATGGATTGGTATGTATACTGTGAGGCCTAACGCTATTATCTCTGTGTATCAGTTCCCTCATCACATGACTGTCCAGACTGTGTACATCCCTGGCAGTGACTTCCAGCTCACTCCTGTGCTACTGGAAGACACTTTCTCCCTTATTCTAATTCTGTGGCTTTTCATTGGTACCACAGCCTACCTTCATTTCTGATTTATTTTTTCCCATTATCTTTTTTCTCGGGGTCCCTTGAGTGAGGCTGTGAAGGTTATACTCAGAGCAGAAGTTTGATGCAAAATTTGAGACATGTGTTACTCCCTGCTTCCCTCCCTTTGAGAGATACAACTAGTCAGCAAGGCTCAGGCATCCTGACCAAGGGTACTTTCCTCCCATCTCCGAATACTGTAAGCTCTAGAGAGCCTACTTCTTCACAATTCTGCTCTTAGTGTGAGCCTCTCTATATCCAGCTGCTCAGTGTAGGTCTCTATACCACTTTAGATTGCACGGGGATAATTAATTCAGTCCCATTATAACCCAATGCTTTTGAACTATGGTGCTGGAGATGAATATCAAATATATAATAGACTGCCAAAAGAACCAACAGATCTGTCCTAGAAGAAGTGCAACTAGAGTGCTCCTTGGAAGCAAGAATGGCTAGACTGTGTCTTCCATATTTTGGACACATAGGAGGGACTAATCCCTGCAGAAGGACCTCATGTTTGGTGAGAATGGCAGGTTAATGAAAAAACAGAAAACCCTCCACTAGATAGATTGACATAGTGTGTGTAACAATGGGCTTAAATATAAATAAGGTCATGTGCCTGGCACAGAATCAGGGAGTGTTTCATTCTGCTATACATTGGGTCGCTATGAGTTGGATCTGACTTGACAGCACCTAAAAACAATTACAACCCACCTCACTGACAGGAGGGCTGAGGTTTAGCTCAGTTGGTACAGTGCTGCTCTGTACTCTCTGAGGCCCTCAGTTCAATCCCCAGCACTGTAAATAAAAAAAAAAGAAGGACGTCGCAATCCACTCCAGACCCAATCCTGAAACAATCAGCCATTGAAAACCCTATGAAGGTCTCTTATGAGTCGGACCTGACTTGACAGCACCTAATAACAACAACAACAATAATCACTGACAAGTATTGGATTGTTTTCTTCCTTCCACTCTGTTCTCCCTTACTAGACTGACTTTCAAAGCTGATTCTCCCCTTTTCTTCTCTTGACTTTAGTCTTAGTTTCTGAATATTTTTGTCTTTGGCTATCAAAGGATTGGATGATGCCATTGTTGCTACTTAGCACATATTAAAGGGAAAAAAGGGACAAAGGAAAACAAATGCCTTATCCTATCCTCTCACAAAGGTACATAACTTGAAAACCACCCAGGAAAAGACACACACACACACACACACACACACACACACACACACACACACACACACACACTATTGCCATATTTTTCAATGTTCCCTTCCAATTTTGGTTCATATGTCAAAAGAAAATACTGTTTTTCCTCTATTCACTCTACTCTTGAGTTTCTGAAACTAACTAAAGAGGAAAATCATACAATTTTTTCCCTACCCAATACTTCGTATTTGACACTATGTACTTGGAGTCAGCATGGACCCTACACATTAAGGGCTCAGTCTCATGTGACTGCCCCCAACTTTAAATGCCAATTGCAAGTAGTGGGTAGTTGGGACACTCACACGTCTGGCTGACTGGGCTAGCATCCGAGATTGCTATAATTCCTTCCTTGGGTTTGACAATTTCCTATGATGGGTTACATAACTCAGTAAACACTTACATTTCCTAGTTTATTATAAAGGATATGATAATGGATACAGATGAATAGCAAGAGTTCTATCACCATGAAGGCACATGGATGGGTTCAATGCAGAAACTCTCTGAACTCTGTGATTTAGGGACTTTTATGGAGGTTTCATTATGTACCATGATCAACTATTAATTCCATCTCCAGCCCATCTTCTTCCCTTGGAAGATGGCAGGTTGAGAGCTGACCATTTTAGGCTTTTAATCATGGCTTATCATTAATATCACACACAAGTTAGAATTTGCTAAAGATCATTCAAAAGCAACTGCAGTAGTATATAGACAGGGAACTGCTGGAAAATCAAGCTGGATTTAGAGGAGGGTGAGGAAACAGGGACATCATTGCTGATATCAGATGGATATTAGCTGAAAGCAAAGAATACCAAAAAGATGTCTGTTTATGTTTTATTGACTATGCAAAGGCATTTGACTGTGTGAATAACAATAAATTATGGATAACAATGCAAAGTATGGGAATACCAGAGAACTTAATTATACTCATGAGGAATCTACACATGGACAAGGAGGCAGTCATTCCAACAAAACAAGGAAACACTGCCTGGTTTAAAGTCGAGAAAGACATGTGTCAGGGCTGTATCCTTTCACCATACCTCCTCAATATCTATGCTGAACAAATAGTCTGAGAACCTGGACTTTATAAAGAACACAGCATCATGATTGGAGGAAGACTCATTAACAACCTGTGTTATGCAGACCACACAACTATGTTTGCAAAAGTGATGAGGATTTGAAACATTTACTGATGAAGATCAAAGAACATAGCCTTCAGTATGGATTGTGCCTCTACATCAGCAAAACAAAAACCCTTACAACTGGATCAATACACAGCTTCAAGATAAATGGAGAAAAGATTGAGGTTGTCAAGATATTGTTTTACTTGGTTCTACAATCAACAAACATGGAAGCAGCAGCTAACAAATCAAAAGACACATTGCTCTAAAAGCTGTTGCAAAAGGCCCCTTTGAAGTGCTGAAAAGCAAAGATGTCACACTGTCACACTGAAGACGAAGGTGTGCCTGACTCATGCTATGGTATTTTCGGTTTCATAATATGGTTATGAAAGCTGGACACTGAATAAAGGAGACAGAAGAATTGATGCTTTTGAATTATGACACTGGAGATGAATATTAAATATACTATGGACTACCAGAAGAACCAACAGGTATGTCCTAGAAGAAGTGCAACCATAGTGCTCCTTGAAAGCAAGGATGGCTAGATATCTTCTGTATTTTGGACGTGAAATCAGAAGGGACCAATCCCTGGAGAAGGACATCATGTTTGGGAGAGTGACAGGTCAACGATAAAAAGGAAGATCCTCAACTAGAGTTGTAGAGTGACATAGTGGCTGCAACAGTGGTCTTAAACATAAAAAAAGATGGTGTACCTGGCACAGAATCAGGGAATGTTTTGTTCTGTTATACATAGGGTCACTATGAGTCAGATCTGACTTGGGGGTACCTAACAACAACAGTCATGGCTTGGTTTTCCTGGTGACCAGGAAAACCTGAAGCTGAAATCCTGAAGCTGTCCAGGGGATCACCAGGAGTCACCTCATTAGGACAAAGACGTTCCTATTATTCAGGAAATTCCAAAGGTTTTAGAAACTGTGTCATAAACTAAATGCAGAGACCAAGTATGCATTTCTTGTTAGGTCACAATATGCATAGACAACTTATCCAATTATATGATATAGATTCTACTTTGTATTTACTTTTACCCTTTTAACATTAAATAATGCAAATTTTCCATTTTGCTACAAATGTCATAAGCTCCTTTTAGCAGATGCATATATAATATGCATAAGTTATGATATTAACTATATTTTAAGTGCTGAAAATACATTATTTAAAAAAAATTCTCAAAAGACCCTACAGAGCAAGTACTATTTTTTCTCATTTAACAAAAATAAAAAGATATTTGGGAATATAGCTCAGCAGTGGAGCACTTACCTAACATGAGTGAGGCCCTAGATTTGGTCCCCAGCACTGCAAAAACAAAAAACAAAACTAAATGAACCAAACAAGCAAAAAAAACCAACAACAACAAACAAACAAACAAACAAACCCCTAAACTCATAAGGGTTAAGTAACTGAGGGGTTAAACCAGGATTCAAAGTCTGTTGACTAATGCTTATGCTGTTGACTTGCTAGAGGATGGTGGGGGATCTCCAGTGAAGTCTAGGTTTCTCCAGATGTTCTCTACTTCACCTGCACACCAGAATCATGTGCAGAGCTTTAAAACAGTCCTGCTACCTGAGTGTTATCTTCAGCGGTTCTGACTGTATGGATCTGGACTGTGGCCCTAGACCATTTAAATCACTTCTAACAACAACAACAACAACAACAACAACAACAACAACAACAACAACCAGTATTTTAGTGTCTAGAATTGAGAGTCACTGCTTTCTCCCAGGCTGAGATTTGGCTCAGTTGGTAGAATGCTGCTCTGCACTCTCTGAGGCCCTCAGTTCAATCCCCAGCATCACAAAAATGGAAGAAGGACATGGCAATCCACTTGTGAAACTATCAGCCATTGAAAATCCTATGAGGGTTACTATGAGTTGAACCCAATTTGTTGGCACATAACAAGAATAACAGCTCTCTTTCAGGACAGTCCTACTGTGTAGGCAATGAAAGCAGAGACACACAGTTAAGTCTCACCTGAAAGGAACAGAGTTACTTAAAAACAGCTTTATATATTACACAGCTCCTGCCAAGTTGTAGGAATTCATCCATATGTTGTTGTTGTTGTAGGTTCTGTCGAGTTGAGCATAACTCATAGTGACCCTATGTACAACAGAACAAAACACATCAATACTGTGCCATGCCTGACACTATGTCAGTGCTTCTCTGTTATTCATAGGGCTTTCAATGGCTGATTGTTTCAGGAGTGGCAGGTCCTTTTCCCACTTTTGAGGTGCTGAGGATTGAACCCAGGGCTTCAGACAGCACAGAACAGTACTCTACCAATTGAGCTAAATCCCAGCCCTCATAAAATAGAGTTATTAATTGAAGCCACAAATGTGGATGATTAGTGCTTGCAAAATGTGTAGTAGGAAGAGACAAAGGCTAAGAGATGTGCAGAGGAAAAGCAGAAGAGGTATAATAAAGACTATCTGAAGGATTTTTAGTGCTAAATGCTGCCAAGAGGCCATATAGGCGAAGGTCTGAAAAATGGGTTTAGCAGTATGTCCTCCTGGGAAGCTTCATGGGAGAATACTTGTGGAACAATGTGCATAAATCAGAGTTCAGTGAGTTGAGGCAAATATCTGAAGAAAGTAGACATAATCTATATAACTATTCAGATGTTTTAACAGAATTTTTTCCTTTAAAAATATCAGTATGTTTTTATCTATAAGCATGAGAATACTGCCAGGTGCGGTGGCGCACACCTGTAATTCCAGTGGCTTGGGAGGTGGAGGCAGGAAGATCACAATTTGGAGAACAAAGGCAACTTGTGTAATTTAGTGAGACCCTGTCTCAAAAAAGTAAAAAAAAAAAAAAAAAAAAAAAAAAAAGGCATAAGAATACCCAAATAAAAGTGACTTATGTAACAGTGTACTCGTTTTTAATGAGTAGTAAATATTTCCCTCCAGTGTAGGTATTTATTGATTTCATAAGTACATCTAAATGTCAATGATATGCCCTGTAGGATGCTATTGTTTATTTCATTGTGCTTTTGTCATTAATTATCAAGTATTTCCTGCGGTGTTTCTTCCTCCACCTCCCACTCAACACACACACACACACACACACCCCATATAACAAGAAGCCAGAGGAAGGTGGGTCACAGATTGAGACTTAGGTTGGCCTCTCCAGGATACTTGTGGCCACTGCATTGTAAGATGTTGGAAACATATCCAGATATCAGGTCCTCACATGGAATTGGCTAGAGGGACAGTTCTTCTCATATGCCTTTTTCCTCTAACGAGAGAGGAAACTTTCCTGACTTGCCCTAATGACCAGCTGGTCAACACCCCCATCTCCTTCTCCATCTGCAAGAAAGTCTCTGCAAGGGCACATATGGTGGGCGTGTGTGTGTGTGTGTGTGTGTGTGTGTGTGTGTTTTCTCTTTGCTCTGTTTTCAAAGAAGAAAGGGAAGAAGAAAGATGGCTGTATAGCCAATCAGGAGTTCAACAGTGGGTGTGGAGCACAGGTGGGAGGCAGAGGGAGACATGGGCTCTGGGCAAGTTTTATGTTTTTTTCAACATGACTGAAACTGAGTATGTTTAAATGCTTTTCACCTAAAACAAATAAACAAAACAAAATCCAGCCAGCACAGCAACTCCTCTGTGATTGTGGGATGCCATGACAAAATATGAGAGTGGATAGGTTCATCTTTCATTATAACGGAGGGAAGAGTGATGGAAGAGGGTGGACATAAGGGAATACATAGGTTTGTGGGGATTGAGGGAATTTCTATCTGATGGCTTCTGTTTCATCCCTGTCAAGTCAGTGCTGATATGAAAGGAGAAGTGGAGAGGGGCCAAAAGTTTAAAGAAAATAGACAACATAAGAGAGAGTTGCCCAGGGAACACAGGATTTCCAGATGGTTTTAGACACAGTGGAGGGTGGCTATCCTCAGTTTAAAATTACTGCAGTCAGGGGCATTTATGATAACCTCCTCCAGTTTCCTTAGATATCTGGTCACAAATGCCCAGGAGGCAGACAGATTAATATCTCAGGGACTCCTGGCACAGGTGTGATAAATAGGGAAAGGGAACTGAAGATATTATCACAAGAGCAATTGCAATGATAGAACCCAGAATCTAAAATAGAAGTGAAAACAAGGTACCACCAGGAAAAAGTGAAGAGACCAAAGGATCAGAAAGACTCCAGTAGCCAAAGCATTGATATATTGACATGAGTGAGAAAGCTGGAAGGATTGGGAGTAAGGCTTACCTGATGATCTGTCTGGGATTCTTGAAGACATGGTGAAATTCTGGGTATTGGCAAACCTTGGAATGTACGATGGCAATGAGTGGCTAAAATGGAAAGAAGATCAAGAATTGAGAAGCCATGGTATTGGGAAGGTCAACTATATGGCTTTAATCTAATGTATAAAATCCAATTTGTATGAAATAAGTGCTTAACAAACTTCAACATCTATCTGAATCTTCTGGGAGGTCTTATTAAAATGCACATTGTGATTCAATAGATCTTAGATGAGGCATTAACTTCCTCATTTCTAACAATTTACCAGATGATACCAATGGCACTGGTCCAGAGACCCACACTTTGAGTGGTAAGGCACTGCTAACCCTGTTCTTGGCTTCCGGCACACTCGTCTTTTGAACAATGCCTTATCACTGTACTGAAGTGGGTAGACGTTAGAAGGTACATTGCACCAGGTCCCTTCTGTTGGCTGACTGGGGATACAGGGCGCCATGCAATGATGAATCAATCCATAATCTGGACTAAGCCAATCAAAACTCTGCATTGGAGGGGCTGGATGAATTCAGAGAAGCACTTGCTTAGTATGCATGAGGCCTTGGGTTAGATCTCCAGCACCACCAACAAAACCCAACAAAAGAAAGCAAAGCATTTCTCATGAGACTCTGAATGGAAAAACAGAGTGAGCCTGCCAAGCAGTGGTGGTCACTGGAGCTAGAGGTCCATTTTTCCTGAGTTCAGCACCAAAGGAAACTAAGGACAAATGCAAGTGAAGTTTGGGAGAAGGAAGAATCATAAGGAAGCTGGAATATAGGGGGAAAAAAAAGAACAGAGGCACAGAAAATTGACATGGAGAATGAGCAGCTCTATAATGAGAGTATCACCTCTGACTCAACGTTTCTGCTCAAGTACACCCACCCTGAGGATCTGGCCTCTGTACTTGGCTCCTTGCCTAGCCTCATCCTGGCTAATTTACTCCCCTTTCGGGTCTTGGTTTACAAGCCTTCCATAAGGAAGCTTTCCCTTTTCATCTGAAGCTATTGTGTGCCCCCCAGCCCTCGTATTGTCCAGTTCACAGCTCTTGTCACCATTTATGCCACCATTTCCACACTATTTGCTAATGTCTGATATTCACTCTCAATTAAAAAAAACACTTGAAGTGAGATACTATCATCTTCACTTTTTATATACGAAGGAGCTAAAGAGACATTAGAGAACTTGCTGAAGATCACATAGCATGTAGGTGGTAGAGTTGGGGTTTGAGGACAGATATGATCAAATTCAAAGCTTGTGTCTCTTAGACACAGTATCTTCTCCTTTCTCTAGACTGTGAGCATATGGTCTCTATCATCCACTTCAGTTCCAAGACTATGACCATGACTGTGTCTTGATCTGGGGTTAATTATAAGCCCAAGAGACACAATCCCAAATATCATCTCACATGATCAAAATCCCTGAAGTCTATAATCCCCAAAATCACAATCTCAAAAGATTAAAATCCTAAAAGTTGAAATTCTGAAAGCCTAAATCCTGAAAACTACAGTTTCCAAGGAAAAGAAGGGCTACATAACAGGTGAAAAAGCTGAATTCTGGGGAAGGGCTTGGCCACAAAGTACAGCAACAATGAAAATGTTAGTTTAAAAATGTATCCTCTGAATGCATTGACATTTCCTTCCACTGACAAAATTCTTGTTGTTGTTGGATGCCATTGAGCCATATTCAAGTCATTATGACCCTATATACAGCAGATCGAAACACTTCCCTATTCTGTGCCGGGCACACAATCTTATTTGTTTAAGCCCATTGTTGCAGACATTGTGTCAATCCAACTGGTGGAGGGTTTTCCTTTTTTTGCTGACCTGCCACTCTCCCAAAGATGATGTCTTTCTCCAGGGATTGGTCTCTCCTGACTAAATGTCCAAAATATGTAAGATGCAGTCTAGCCATCTTTGTTTCTCATGAGCACTCTGGTTATACATCTATGACAGATCTGTTGGTTCTTTTGGCAGTCCATGTTATATTCAATAGACATCTCCAGCACCATAATTCAAAAGCACCAATTCTCCTTCTGTCTCCCTTGTTCAATGTTCAGCTTTCACAACCATATGATGTGACTGAAAATACCATGGCATGAGTCAGGAGCACCTTCATCTTCAATGTGACATCTTTGCTTTTCAATACTCTAAATGCCACAGCTTTTCCCAGACCAATGAGTCTTTTGATTTCTTGACTGCTGCTTCCAGGAGTGTTGATTATAGAGTCAAGCAAAGCAAAATCTTGGACAACCTCAATCTTTTCTCCATTTATTAT
Source organism: Pedetes capensis (assembly GCA_007922755.1). NCBI lineage: Eukaryota > Metazoa > Chordata > Mammalia > Rodentia > Pedetidae > Pedetes > Pedetes capensis. The sequence goes on along the minus strand of VMDO01006147.1, from coordinate 92,993 downwards.
GAAGTTGAATACTGACCCAGTTGAAAGGACTTTTGTTTTGTTGATGTTTACTTGCAACCCATACTGAAGGCTATTATCTTTGGTCTTTATCAGTAAATGTTTTAAATCCTCTTCACTTTCAGCAAGCAGAGTTGTGTCATCTGCATAACACAGGTTGTTAATGAGTCTTCCTCAAATCCTGATGCCACATTCTTCTTCATAAAGTCCAGCTTCTTGGATTATTTGCTCAGCATATATATATATATATATATATATATATATATATATATATATATAAACTTTTATGTTATGCCACAACTTGTCTGTTCTATCATTTTATCATTTGTGTCTAATGCATTAAATCTATTCTTGAGATGGTCTCTGAACTCATGTGGGACATACTCAAGGTCCTACCTTGGCTCTTGTACACTTGTTCTAATTTTCTTCAGCTTCAGTAAGAACTTGCATATGAGAAGTTGATGGTCTGATCCACAATCAGCACCTGGTCTTATTCTGACATTTGATATAGAGCTTTTCCATCGTCTTTCCACATATGTAGTCAGTTTCATTCCTGTATGCTCCATCTCGTGAAGTCCATGTGTATAGTCACCACTTATGTTGTTGAAAAAAATGTATTTGCAATGAAAAGGTCATTGGTCTGACAAAATTCTATCATGTGATCTCCAGCATCGTTTCTGTCACCAAGACCATATTTTCCAACCCTGAGCCTTCTTCTTTGTTTCCAACCTTTGCATTCTAGTCACCAGTAATTATCAGCATGCACTGATTGCATGTTTGATCTATTTCAGATTGTAGAAGCTAGAAGAAATCTTTCCTTCCTTCATTTCTGGCCTTAGTGGTGGGTGCATAAATTTGAATAATAGTCATATAACTTGCCTTCCCTGTAGACATATGGATATAATTCTATCACTGACAACATTGTATTTCAGGACAGATCTTGAGATGTCTTTTTTGATGATGAATGCAACCCCATTTCTCTTTAGTTTGTCATTCCCAGCATCATAGCCCATATGATTATCTGACTCAAAATGGCCCATGCTAGTCCATTTTAACTCATTGATGCCTAGAATGTTGATGTCTATGTGCTCCATTTCTCTTTTAATGATTTCCACTCTTCCTAGATTTAAACTATGTACATTCCATGTTCCAGATATTAATGGATGTTTACAGTTGTTTCTCCTCATTTTGAGTCGTACCACATCAGCAGATGGAGGTCCATGGGGCTTTACTCCATTTCTGTCATCAAGGTAGACTCTACTTTGAGGAGTATGGTAGCATCTAAAGCCCCCCTGATGCCCGATTGGTCATTTCTCATCCAACCCTGTTCCCCTGATTGGCTGGCTATCAGGCCATATAAACTCCAGAGCTCAGAGTTCAAGGGCCATTCTGAACACCATCCAAGAGAAGCTCACCAGGTCCTTGTGGTTCCCTAAGGGCCCAAGGCCCATTTACTTATCTGCCTAGCCTAGCCTTCAGCCTTCCTCTGACCTGTGTTCATCATACTTCAACCTGCCCGCCACCTCTATCCAACCCCGACCGACCTCCACAATGCCCAATATCCTACAGGGATCCACAGCTTCGAGAGGCAAGACTCTGGGAGTTAAGCGCAGGGCCCCTGAAGTGGGGAAGCCTGCAAACTGGAACAGCAACGACACCAGGGAGCCTCTGCCCCAGTGGCAGAGACAGCAGCTGAGTGCTTTCCTTCTCCAACTTCTCCTTCCCCTCTCCCTAATCCTCCATTCCTTTCCCCTCCTTTGTGAATAAATCCCTGTCCTTTTATATTGTGCATGACTCTCTGTTCTCTGGCCACAACCTCACCACTGGGTGCAGCGTCAGGGCACCCACTTATTGCTTCCACCTACAACGCAGATAGAGAGAAACCCCAGAAAGAACCTGACAAGTTCTTACAGATTATTCCTATTCAATTGTTCATAATCTATTCTTATAATACTTTTTCATATGTTGAATTTTCTTTTTGGTTTAAATTTTTTTCCATTAGTTTAAATGATTAGCATTATTTTTTACAATTTGCTATGATCTGTTTTCCATCTTCGCTTCATTGTCCACAATGGAGGTATAAATTCAGACTTTTAGTGATTTCTGATTTGTTTTATGCATTTTTTTGTAAATTTATCTTCAAGGAAGTATATAACATTGACTTTGTATGCTAACTTTATGCATATATGTAAAAACATTGAAACTTCTTTAATAAATGAAGAGTTTTTTTGAAGTCTACATTTGTGAAAGATAAATTTTTCAAGATCTCAGCTTATTGGATGGTTTACATATACAGTGGTTATCCATTATGGTTTTCAATCCATCTCATCAAAGGCTGAGATTGTCAGTCATGGTCTTTCGGATGACCACAATTATAAAGCTGGGTGCATAAAATTTCCAACCATAATGATATGCATTTATACATTTTGCTTTTTGACCTATTTATTTATGAATATATCTGCTCATAACTGTTACACCTGTGAGTCTGTCATTAGTAGATGCTTGTTAGTATATCCAGAGGGTATAAACTTGAAAAAATATGTATTTTATTACTGCCTATTGTCTTGTGAAAAGTTGTCTATAAAGTACTCTATCTCATTTTAATATTTCTCAAACCCTCTTATAAAAGTGTAAATAAATATCTTTAAAGCATTTAAAAATATTTCTCCAGAATTATATTTTCATGATCTTAATCTTTCAGGATTTTAGGTATTAGGGATTTTGATTCCTTCTTTCTTCTTCTTCTTCTTCTTTTTTTTTTTTTAGGTACTGAGGGCTTGAACCCAGGGCCTTACACATACTTTTGCAGGTGCTCTGCCACTGGGCTTTTCCCCCATCCTAGTTTTTACTTTTTGTTTTGAGACAGGGTTTCACTAAGTTACTCAGGTTGCCTCTGGCCTCAACTCTTGATCCTCTTGCCTCTGCCTTCTGAGTCGCTGGGATTACAAGTGTGTGCCATTGAGGCTGGTTGATCTTTCCATATTTTGACATTCAGGACTGAATTATGTCATTCAGGATTGTCTTTGGGGATTGTTGCCCAGGCCCCTCCTTGCGCTCACTATCTTACTGACTGGTAGTTGCCTGGTACATAGCAGATTCTCAAATGTATTTTGTTGTTATTGTTTGCAATAGAATCTTGCTGTGTGGCCTAGGCTGGCCTCAAACTTGTGATCCTCATGCCTAGGTAGTGCTGGGATCCCATGCATGTGCCACCACAGCCAGCCTCAAAAGTATTGTGTCAAATGTGCCTGAATGTAAGTAAATAAAGTTATTTGTAGGACCAATCAGCCCTTTAATAGACCTGGGTGCAGCACTGCATAGTATTGCTGTTGTTAAAAAGTACTGAGGAAACATACCTGTAAAATACAATAACTGGGTACAATAGCACAATACCTATTTCTACCTGGTTCTTGGTCCAGCCTTTGTTCTAAACTATTGAGTCATGGCTGGGATTCTGAGTGTTGTGTGGCTACAACTTTCCAACCCAGATTTGCCCTGCATACAAACATTTTCAGAGCTGTCTACAGTCTAGGCATTGGTTTGTTGAGTGCTGTAGAGTCTAATGCGACTCATAGCGACCCTCACAGGGGTTTCAACGGCACATTGCTTCGGGATTGTATTGGCAATGGGCTGCCAGGTCCTTTTTCTCATTTATGTAGCTCTGAGGATCGAACTCAGGAGCTCAAGAGATCGCAGAGCAGCACTAGACCAACTGAGCTAAACCCCAGCCCCAGGCATTAGGCATTGGTATAGCTTCCGGAAAATTCTCCACAGGTGTCTTCGTTTCAGAATATGTGTTAATGACTCCAAATGTAGAATGATGCTGTTTCTTTGATGGCTTGCCCATCCGTAGTTCTCTGTGGCCTAAAACCAGAAGACTGACAATGCGAAGCTCTGGCTTTATGGCAGCGACCATGCTTTAGTCAGCGCGCTCAGTGGCGGAATAAGAGGATAAGTCAAGGCAATACCCAGCACTGTTACGTCCAGACCGTTTCTGTAAACAACCTAGGCTCCGTAATACAAAATAAAACATGACACACATTTAAACCTAAATTGCCAATGATTCCCATACTGTACTAGTTGAGCAAAGACCGGAGTTAGTTAAACTAGGTCGATTGTTTTTAAGAGTTTTCAGCCAGATGTAAAGCTGTCTTCAGAAATGTGCTTCGCCCACGTGGATCGCCCAGACCTAATGTCTAAGTGGCTGAGAACTGTGTGGCTCTCGAGATTGGACGCCCCACGGAGAATCAACCGCACCTCTCGAAATAAAGCTCCTGGGCCAATGCGGCGCCTCCGCCTGCGGGATTGGCCGCCTCGGCCATGACGCGCGCTGGCTGGGCCGGGCTGGTTTGCGACAGTGTCCGCGGTCTCGGCCGCTGGGAGTTGAGAGGACCCGCAGCGCGGGCAGCTTCGGGCTCTCGTGTCTGCTCGGCGCCGGCGCCCAAGTCTCTTCCTCCCGCTCGGCGTCTCGGAATCGCGGCACGGGATCCCGGCGCGAGTGGATCCGGGGCGCTCGGTCCCGGGCGCGGCCAGGGCGCCCCAGCGTGCGGGTGGCCGGAGACACAGAGGTTTGGCCTGCGGGCGCGGGGTGGGCGGCCGGTGGGAGCAGGACCCGGGCGGTGTGTGTGGGGGGGGTGTCGATGCTCCGGCGCGCGGAGAGCTGCGGGGCGCGGCCCGGCGTGGCAGACGCAACACCTGCGAAAGGAGCGGAGTTGCTCGGCTCGGCCGCGGTTGCGACCCGGCTCCTCCGCGCTGCGGGCTGGGTGTGCGGAGGGCGGCGTCCGCTCGGCTCGGCCACCTCTCCTCCCGCCCGTCGCGGGCTCGGAGAGGAGCTGGAGAGGCTCTCGCCCATGAAAACTTTCTCCCGTTTGAGCGTGAAAGTACACAGGCTCACTGCAGAAAATCTGGAAAACACGGGAGATCGGGTAAAGAAATATGGGACTTGGGGTGAGGCGGGGACGAGCCGACTCGCTTTGCGGGGTGCAGCTGGGCTGAGCCGCAGGCGCCGGGCTGAGATTTGGGGAAGTGGGAGCGACCCGGGCGGGGGCGTCCCGCCAAGTCTGCCAAGCGCTGTTTCCTTCCATTTCCTGCAGCAGCTGCTCAAGATGAGGGGAGCTGGGCTCCGGCCGAGCCGCCGCGTCCCCCGGGAGTGAGCGCCCCAGCCGCGGGACTTTCCAGACCTGCAGGGCCCGCGGCCATGCGTGCGCCGTGAGGGGCAGTGGTGCGGAGCCGCGGACCCAAGACCCTTAGGGGCCGATGCGGGCTGGCTTCTGAGTGGCTTAGGACCAGCGAAGAAGCCCCAAAATGGAGGACTTTACCACCAGGACCTACGGCACCAGTGGCCTGGACAACAGACCTCTGTTCGGGGAGACGTCAGCCAAGGTGAGCGCAGACTTCGACCCCAGGCCAGGGAGTGTGTGCCTACCTTTGGGTCCAGCCTCCCCAACAGCCCGCCTAGGTCTTTCAGCGGCCCCTGGATGCACTTGGAGATGGGAAGAGCTGGTTTGGCAGTCTCACTTGCCTCTCAGGATGTTTGCCTTTCCACTCCTCGCCTGCTCTCAGACAGGCTGGGTCAAGACCTTTGAAGTAGGGGGTGGAGAAAAGTTCAGAAAGTTCTAGGCTGTTGGTTGGAAGCCCTTCCCAGGCGTGCGCAAATCCCTCTGTGGAAGGAGTGGATGTGGAGGTTGCACAACTGCTCCTCCATCAGTACTGACCTTTAGTGGCTTCAGGTGAGCGCTGTGGAAAGAGCCAAGCAAAGGGACTTCCGATTCCTGTTTACATAGAGTCCTTAAGGGTTCACTGCCCAGGCACTGAAGCAGTCCACAGGGGTGGTAAATGAGGGTGCCTTTGATTATGACCTCCATTCCAGGAAATGATCAAAGGGCTCCTGGGCCCAAACAAGCTAGGGAACTACATTTTTCTAGGCTTTTAAAAGTATAACACCTTTAAAAGAGCTTGCTGAGGTAATGTCCTGGGCCAGCAATTCATGAGTGCTCTTTGCCCATAGTCAGTATTAACTTTCTAAGTAGTTTGGGCAGGATTAGCATCGGACCTCCCTTTATTGATAAATGGCACTTGTCAGCTTTGATTCCCTGAAAACGTACTTTGGGCATCTTAAAAGTTAGGTCCCAGCAACTCGGGAGGTGGAGGCAGGAGGATCTGAATTTCAAGGCCAGAGGAGACTTGCATACTTTAGCGAGACCATGTCTCAACTGACAAAGTAAAAAAGGGCTGGGGGTGGGTGGTTCAGTGGTTGAGCCTTTGCAAAACAGCATGCATGAGGCCCTGGGTTCGACTTCTCAGTATGGCAAAAAAAAAAAAAAAAAAAAAAAAAAAAAAAAAGGTGAGGCACGTAGTCCAGATCTTGAAGTTTTACTTTTGATTAGGGCCCTCTAGCACAAAGCATAAGGAACTTGTACACCTGGTGGTCAGGGGTACAACCTCGAATTTGAAAGCTACTAGCCTGCCACAAGACTTTTTTAAACTCCATGTAGATTTTGCTTTATCTTAAAGTATTTTTTAATTTTTTGTAGTACTGGTGTGTGTGTGGGGGGTGAAACCTCATGCATACTAAGCAAGCACTTTGCCAATGGTCTGCAGCCTCAGCCCCTTTTTTGAGACAGGATCTTGCCAAATTGTGCAGGCTGGCTGTGGCCTTGAACTTAAGATCCTCCTGCCTCAGCCTCCTGGGATGACAGAGTGCCACACTATCCAGCTTAAAGTGTTTTAATAAGAAAACGTTTTAAGCCTGATGTCCAGGAATATGCACCTTGTTCATTTGGTGGCTTTGCCTAATCCCAGCCCGAAGTGCTCATGAACTCTAGGCTGGTAGATGTTTGTATTTCTGCAGCATTAGCCATGTGTTTCGAGCATTAGTCATGTGCTTGGTCCTGGAGATTCAAGGACCCCAAAGAGGCAGGGAAATAAGTAAACAAATGTGACGTGGTCAGATTTGTGCTACGACAGGCATAAAGGAAGCATATTGGGGGTACAAAGGAGAAACTAGTAGTGCTTACATGGGAAGTTTGTTCAGTTGTCCCCAAAGCAGGCTTAGTATCTCCTCCCTATGCTCTAGCACATGGATTGAGAGCCTAGGTGAATCATCCCTCTGGCCTCTTTAACCCCATAGACCCTGTAATATAGAGGTAGATGCCTTGGTAATGGACTTTGATGACTTACATAGACACTCAGAAGCCTGGTGCAGTTTGCTTACCTGTAATCCCAGCACTTGGGAGGCTGATGTGGGAGGATCACCAGCTGAGGAGTTGGACACCAATCTGAAGAACATAGCAAGACCTTGCCTTGGAAAGAAAAAAAGAAACAGAAAAAAAAAAAATACATACATATATATGTGTATATATGTGTGTATATATTTATGTAGGTATATATGCATACATATAAGTGAATAAATAATGGGGTGGAGGTGCAGCTCAGCGGTGGAGTGAATCTAACAGGCTTGAGGCCCTGGGTTCATCCCCTGTACTTCGAACAAACAACTCCCACCCCCAACAAATATATAGACACTGAGAAATACTGATGTTTTCTGAACAGCTAGGGCTTAAATGCCCAGTCTTAAAACTTTCCTTTTCATCCATTTGAAACCTATCCAAGAACTTTGGTATTCCAAATATATCTGTTTATTGCATACCTATTTAGTCCAAGCTTATATAGCCCCTAAATTGCTTTGGCAGCTTTAGGAAGTTATAAGGGATTTAGCTCCTCTGGTAGAGCGCTGCGCTGCAGTCTCTGAGGTCCTGAGTTCAATTCCCAGCACCACAAAAATGGGAGAAGGACCTGGCAATCCACTCCCGAGGCAATCCCGAAACAGCCATTGAAAACCCTTATGAGGGTCGCTATGAGTTGGACTCAACTCGACAGCACCTAACAACAACAACAATAGTAGATACAGCTACTCAAGAGAAAAAAATTAAGAATAACGTGTAAGTCCAGATCTCTCAAAATTGCTTCCCTTGGCTTGCTCTGTGAGGCTAGCAGGGTCATTGGATATAGAGAAATTCCAAAGAATGGAGAACGGAAAAAGACTCTTAATTTTAGGTGCAACCCCTAACTTTAAGGCAAAGGAGACTGAAGCCCAAAGAGCAGAGAAGAGGTGGGAGAGAAGTTTGTATTTCCTCTCTCTATTTTTTATTTTTGGCGGTGCTGGGGGTTGAACCTAGGGCCTCGTGCTTACATGCTTTACAAGAGCTGTACCATTGAGCTGCATGCCCAGCCTGTGTTTTTACTTTTTGAGACAGTCTCGCTACATTATGCAGACTGCCTCTGGTCTCAAACCTGTGATCCTCCTACCTCTGCCTCCCTAGTCGCTGGGATTACAAGCATGCACCACCTTGCCTGGCTCATCAGATGCCTTTCTAAGATGGATGTTGTTGTTCCTATTGTGCACCTAAGGAGCAAATCTTCTGAGAGTTACTTGTTCAGTGTAACACAACTAGTTTTCTTGTAATATTTTACCAACTTTCTTTTGAGAGTTGAACAGAGTGGATAGTAACTTAATTATGCACTCATGTTATGTGCCATATGCTTCTCAAAGCATTGTAGACATTCACATACTTATTGCCATGTCATAGGAAACAACGGTGAAATGATTTGATCCAAATCATGTAGTGAGTGAAAGATCTTGGAATCTACTATAAAACAATAAATATATAACTCAGTAGACTTTGAGCAGCACACTGGGGGGCAGTTCCTGAAAGGAACTTCTGTCTTCACCTGGACTGAGGGCAGATAGTGATTTCAGTTTCTGAAACTCCAAATTTATTCAGTCTTCAGCATGACATTTAGGAATAGGTTTACAGATGGAGCTATGGGGTTAGTGAAAGGCAAAGTAAAAGAGTTCTTTGTTACATAAATAAGTAAAGGATTATTGACAAAAAGGAGCAGTGTTCATCTTTTGTAAAAAAAAGAAAAAAATCACTCATTTCTTGATGCTTTTGGAATTATATATTGTTTTAATCCTGGTCATAATGTCTATCCCAGACACTGTACTTTTTAATTTTTTCAGTACTTAGGGATTAAACTCAGGGTCTTGTGCATACTGTGGAAATGCTTTACCACTAACCTGCACTCCCAGCCCCCTTTATTATTATTTTTTTTTTATCATGAGACAGGGTCTTGCTAAGTCACACAGGTTGTCTCTGGCCTTGAATTTGCGATCCTCCTGCCTCTGCCTCTGGAGTCACTGGTGTGCTCTACTCTGTCTGGATTTTCTTTTTTTGAGACTAAGTCTCATTACATAGCTCAGGCTGGCCTCTAAATTGGGAACCTCCTACTTCTACCTCCCAAGTGCTGGAATTATAGGTGTGCACCACCAATGCTCAGTTTCTGATGATTTTTTTTCACCTGTTTTAAACCACTTCTAAGTTTGGGGCTATAGTACACTGCTTTCACCTGAAAAAAAAAATAAGGTATAGAAACCAAGATAATTAGAAATAGCTGAAGTTTTTAAGCCCATGTTGTAGCTTAGTATTTTCTGAAGGAGCATTGTCCAATAGAATATGTGGGTTATGTGTGTAATTCAGTTTCTTAGTCACCCTATCAAAAAGGATAAAGCATAGGTGAAATTAATTTTAATGACTTAACCCCATAAATTTATCATTTCAACATATAATGAGTATAAAAATTTAGATATTTTTACTTTTTTTTCATATTAAGCCTTTGAAATTCAGTGTGTATCTTACATTTGCAGTCTGTTTCATTTTGGATTAGCCACATTTCAGGTATTCAGAAACCACATGGCTAGTACCACCATCTGGACAGTTCTAGAGTCAGTGGATTATTGGTTACGGTGGTTTTATAGTTGTGTTTGTGAAGTGTTTTCTTTCCTGTGGTATTTTCAGAAGTTTTAATGTGCTAATCTTCACTCTGATGCTGGCTGGTGAGAGCGGGTAAGTAGTACTTCTTAACTATCTTGATAGTGTGGTGTTTTTAGCCTTGGCATTGTGCCTCACCCAGTTCTTACCTCTTCCTGCAGGACCATTCACAAGACAAGTTTCTACAAAATTTTTTTTTTTTTTTTTAGGGGAAACATGGCTCTAGGAATTTCTTTCCTCTGCCCACCTCTGGCCTAGTGTGAACTAAAACCTGGACATAGCCCCCTCTTGTGTCCATAGCTGTCTGTAAGTTTAAGACCACACACACTTTGGGTAGTTTCCCCACCTGTCTGCAATGGAAGGGCATTAGATTATTCTCTAGGTTTGTAAGTCCATCTTGATTTCTTGACCTGCTAGTTGGCTGCCAGATCATCTGAAATTGATCAGTTCAACCAGTCTAGACTGGCAAACCTAGAAGAGGAGAGGGAGAATGGTTGAGAGAAAGGAAAGCCGTTTCCCATAGCTGGTGCAAGTTGGATGAGGAATGTTCCACCTGGTGGGATGTAATGGAAACTGGTTTCTCGACTGGCCTGTTCTAGTGATGTTCACTGATCATAAAATAATTGATTTATCCTCTGAGAAGGGTGGTGGCAGTCTTGTCCCATTATCTGTGCCTGTGTGTGAGGTGTGAAAAGTAAGTGACCAGGAGGTGGTGCATCCACTGAACTGCCCAGCAGGTAGCAAGGGGGAAGAGAAGGCCTCTGGGAGGGGCGGGGGGCAAGTTAGTGGATCCTGAGGCTCACATCTTTGGGTCTAAAGGCAAAAACCTCTACTTGCGCTCCCCCATACATAAGCAAACAAAAATGGGTGAAACACAGAGTCTTTTCGTGACCCATAATCCTAGTCAAACAGTTCAAACTTGGAATAGTATAAGATTAGAGTGCTATTTCAGCTTTTTTTTTTTTCTTTTTCTGTTTCTAACTGCTTAATTAAGAATAAAGCTGTGGTTAAGAGTACTGCATCTGTGCCTGCCTCCTCTCTGCCTCCCTAGGGCTCCTCCAAGGAGCACAGGTTTCCAGCTTTTCTTGACAGAGATTCTAGATGATCCTGTCTGCACTGCTCTTGTCTCCCTCCGAGGATAGCTCATAGCCTGAGGAATTGGCAACTGCTGTCTTGTCTCCTTTCATGCAGCCTGCCAAACCACCTTCAGTTTCTTATGCTAAAGCCATAGTTCAGGACAAATAGATGCCATAACTTTTTCCTTCCTACTCTCTGAAAGGTCTCTTTCCCCCATCCCAAGACTGGTGGACTGGATCTCTGGGGACAGCCTCAGGCACTAGCAGGTTCGGAAGGCTCTGCAGGGGACCTGGGGTAGAGAGGGTTGAGATGTACTGATCTGCTTGCAAGCTCTACTCAGGCCAGGGCTCTCCACTAACTTTTCCTTTGGCTGCCTTGGTGCTCTTTGTAAGTGCTATTCTTGGTTACGTAGTGCTGCCTGTGTGGATCTGGCATCACCAACTAGAGTAATAAGCTCCTTAAAAGCAGGAGCCAGTTTCCTCATTTCTGTAGCTTCTTTAGCATTAGGCACGGTTCCTTACCCTATTTGTGATTTTTTTATGTAGGTTGAATTTTAAGTGAAGTGAGAATTTAGCATCACCAAAAAGTAACCTGCATTCTTGCGACATTTTGGAGGAACAGAAGGCAGGGGCTGGTATTCAGAAACCTGGCTACACTGGCTACCAGAACAGGAAGTGGTGTTTCAAGCTCTCAGGCAATTGAATTCATCACTGTCTCTCTTCTTTTAGATGAGATATATATGTAACAAAGAGGCCAGTAGTGAATGGGCAAATAATACAATATTGTGTATTAAAAATTTAAACCAGCCAGGCATGGTGGCACATGCTTGAAATCCCAGCGACTTGGGAGGTGGAAGCATAAGGATCACAAGTTCAACGCTAGAGGCAGCCTGCTTAACTTAGCAAGAGCTTGTCTCAAGAAGAAAAAATTTTTAAAAGGGGGCTGAGTGTGCAGCTAAGTGGGAGAACACTTGGCAAAATATGTGCAAGGCCCTGGATGCAAAATGCCCAAAATAAATTAAACCAAAACTTAAACCAAGGTCTGGCCTCCCAGAAGCTGATGGTCCACTGAGTTTTCTTCTGTGAAGATTTGATTTTTGGTGGTCTACAGTTAATTGGCTGGTTCCACTGAATTGAGTCTTTTTTTCTTATGGTTAGTTGATAGGCCTTGAACAGATACAATGACCATATCTTCTGAGCTGCCCCAGGGATGTGTTTGTTGACAAACCTGGGTGTCCCCAGTGGGAGTGATGGAATGCATTTAATATTCTTGGCTGCTCTAGATGGTGGAGCTAGGACATGGGGTCAGTTCAGCTCTCATTAATCTCTCAGGAGCCTGATGTCTTTGAAGACTGCATCAGGCATGGTAGAAACAGTATTGATACCATATGAACTCCCACTAACCATTCAGTCAGCAATACCTGTTCTGAGATAGGGGCCTACATGTTTCATCTCCTAATATTTACAGCAACTCTGCATGTTATAAACAAATGGAAAACTAAGGCTTAAGAGGTAAATGACTTACCAAGGCCACAGAAAGGCACATGGCAAGATAGTAAGTGTAACTCTGGTCTGTCAGGCCCCTCCCTATCTTTGTGTTCTCTCTCTCATCCTGAGGCTTAGAGTGCATCAGTAGGGTGCTCCCTGTACGTACCACCTCTAGGGTGTATTTCTTCATAAACCTGGACAAAACTGTTTGTACTATGATCTGATTTCCCTAAATGGTGCTTCAATGAACATAATGACATATTTAAGGTGCATTTATCTGTGAGGAGAATCTGATAGGATGAATGTTCAAAAATATTTACAATTGGAAGATATTTCAAACTGAATCTGTGAAATAAGGGAAACTCAGTAAATGTCTACGAACTAACATTCTGTAGATAGAATTGAGGGGAAAATTTGTGTTCAGAGCCACATTTAGCAGTAGAGGTCATGTGTATAAAGACATTGCAAAGGGAGGGTGTGTCTGCAGTCTCTGAACTGCCCCCCTCATTTTTTTTTCTTCAGTATTTGGGTCTTGCTTGAACCTAGGTCCTTGCATGTACCTGCAAGTGTTCTAACACTGAGCTGTACCCTCAGCCTGTTTTTAATTTTTTATCTTGAGCCTGGGTGTTGCAGTTACACAGGCTGCCTCTTGCCTCAAAACTGTGATCCTCCTGCCTCTGCCTCCTTTCTCTGAGATTATACATATGTGCCACAGTGCCCAGTCTCCGAAATAGTTTCTCATGCATCCTTTGCTCTTGGTACTGTCCAGAGTTCATTATTTCCTAGGGAAGTCTTAGGACAGTTTTATCAGTGGGCAGAGTTCACTGTACCATAGTTAGCTAATTAGGCCAGATATTTCACTTTCTACACATGTAGATTCTGTCCCTCTGGTTGTGTCTGCTGATAGTAGATGGGGAAGCTCCTGTTCAGGCAGAGCCATATAGCTCTGGAGAAACCAAATTAAACCCATAGATAGGGGATGAAGTTTCTTTCTTCAGTTGGGTCCCAACTGCCTGCACTTTATTCCTTCTCAGTGTGGTTCTTGGAGGGCTACCCATTAGGCTACTCTCTGGGCCATTTCTAGAGCTTTTTGACATAAAGTGTTCTTCTGTGATTTGGAAGAAAAAAGGTAAAGTCATTTCTGAGAACTGACCTTTCATTTATGTTATCAGAATACTGATGTTTGAGAAATCCAAAACTTTAGAGGCAAAACTATAGGATGTGGCCCAAGGGTCTGACTCCCTTACTCCAGGTAAATAGTGGTAGGAAGTAGTGCCCTTTAGTGTGTTGAATGCATTGCCTTTCTTCTCTCTCCCTCAAAAGAGAGAAGAATCACTGTCTTCAGTGATCTGAAGAACATGTGGGAGAGGAGCAATGTGCATGTGTAGAGGTTCTACTGGGCTGTCACGTCAGAGGGCTTCTGAGTCTTGGACCTAGAAATAGTAAGTTTTTTGACAGGAAAAGGTGACAAGAAATCCCAAGTAGGGGGTCTAGCTTGAATCAAGGTGGTGGCAACAGAAAAGTGCAGGAAATGGTGAGAGAATGAGTGTTCCATTGTGATTAGAGCCTAGAACTCAGAGAGGTCAGAAGATAGGCTTGGCTGGATGAATAGCCTGGTATGTTGAATTTTCTGCTGCAACCTATAGGTTTTTGAGTGTGTGTGTATATAATCTTCAGGTATTAATCAAGTTCATACTTCAGTTCAGGAAAAGTGGTGGCTGAGATCTTTTCTCATGGACCTATGTACTACAGGGAAGACAGAATGGTATTAAACAAACCCTTGTTCTTTCTCTCTTGCTTCAGTCGTCCTGACCTTTTTGGTTTTTTGTCTTAGTATGTTTTTGCTGCTAGGACAAAATGCCACACACTGGGTAATTTATAAACAAAATTTATTCTTTCACAATTTTGGAGGCTGAGAGATCCAGGATCAAGGTGCTAGCAGCATTGATGTTTGGGGAGGGCTATTTCCAAAGTGGCAACTTGTTGCTACATGCTGTGGAGGGGTGGAATGCTGTGTCCTCAAGTTGTGGAATGGATGGAAAGGCAAGAGTGCTCTTTCACTTCAAGCTCTTTTTTTGAGGGTGCTAATCCCATTCACGCCTGCAGCCGTACCAGAGTACCAATGTAGCATCCTATCCTGTCAGATCTTGGAAGGTAAACAGGGTCTGGCCTGGTTAGCACTTGGATGGGAGACCACCTAGGTATACCAGGTGCTGTAGGCCTGGGAGAAGGACTCGGCAACCCACTCTGAAAAAACAATTAGCCATTGAAAACCCTATGAATTATCAGAGAAGGACTAACAAGAGGATTGCCATGAGTTGGACTCATCAGCACCTAACAACAATCTCATTCATGATCTGTTGACCTCATCACCTCTCAAAGGCCATACCTCTTAAATGCACTGGAGATTGAGTTTCAAGATGAAATTTGGAGGGGCACCATTATTCAAACCATAGCACATGCCTGTAATTCCAGTGACTTGGGAGGCTGAGGTAGGAGGGTCATGGTCATGAGTGGGACAAAAGGCAGCCTGTGTAACTTAGCAAGACCTTGTCTCAAAATAGTAAAAGGGACTAGGAATGTAGCTCAATAGTTGAGTGCCCTGTGTTCAATCCCCTGGTACAGGGGGGAAAAAAATCTTGAAGTAACACCAATAATGGAGTTTTTACCCTCTGCCTGACCTTCCTCAGCAGTATAGAAGGGTCTCTGTATGTCATTGTCTAGGGTCTTTCTTTTCTGCAGATTTGTTTTGCTTTATTTTTTCCTGGGAGTGCTGAGCATTGCTGAAGGACAAACCCCATGGCAAGAGTTCAGAGCTATAATGCCTTGGAAGTCAGTGCTCTGTCCTGCTCTAGGAGAAAGTAACTGGCCTTGTACTCAGGCCAGGAAAACCTAGACCTGGTGATTTCCAAGGTTGACTATTGCTCTTTCCTTGGAATCAACAGAGCCTAGTCCAGAAAGCACCTGAGAGAGAGTTGGGTCTCTGTGGATGGCAAAAACATTTCCACTTTGATTACAGGATCAGGGCACAGCTTCTGCTGTGCTGCTGCATGTCCATCCTGCAGCAGTGACACCACCTGTTGTTGCAGGTAAGGTCTCAGGTGAGAGGTGCTATAAGGAAAATACTATTGGCCACTTCTGCTTATAATTCTCTTCTTTAATGAGCATTCACAGAATGTCAATGGTATGCTGTGCTGAAGGAAAGGAACACAAGTACATCATCTTCCACATGGTTAATTAATTTTCCATCTTAGTGAAGGCCACAGGCAATACATTTTATTTTGATGTAGTAAGCGTATAGTCTATGTGAAGTGATATCTGGCAGCCCTCAAATGGGGATGTTCCTGGGATGGTATCTAGAAAGGAATTATAGTAGAAGTGTGTTCAGCTCTGAGGGGTGAATAGTCAAACTGGGAGTAGCTGTTCAACCATCCTGCCTCCAACCATAGCTTACTCTTTGGGGAACTATGACCTGACATCGTATCTTTAGCTTTTTTAATAGACCAGTATAAGAAATGACTGTATGAAATACCTGGATTTTCCCTTTCTCCGTATTTGTACAAATTCATTCAACAAATTCTTTTTAGAGCCAGGAGAAGTTGCCTTATGTACTGCTGCAGCATGCTTACTTTTATTAGTGAATTTAAAACCCTGTTGTACTTCTCACTTGGCTTCCAGGAATCTTAGTACAATATCCTGTTTTATCTACAGGAGATGCCCAAAATCATGGATAGTACTAGATCCTATAATTTAATGCTGTTTTCATCTTAACTACTTTGCTTAACTGTGGTCCTGACTTTTGCCTTTTGAGGTGTTATGGCAAATCCAGCTCAAATTTCTTTTCCCTTCTCCACAATTTCACAGATAGAAGATTTGTTCTCATTACAAATCTTAGCAACCTCAGTATACTTTTTTTTTTTCTTAAGTTGAGAACTTTCATCTTTTCAATTCAAGGAAACACTTTGAGTTCTCTTGTCCTTATGGGCATATATGTAAATTGCCAGCCTCACTATTGTGCTTTGGGGTCATTATTAAGTAAAATAAGGGTTAAACACAAGTACAGCAAGATAGCTACTAAATAACTAACTGTTGTGCAGTGTATTCAGCTTGGATATGCTGGACAAAGGGATGATTCCGGTCCTGGGCAGGATGGAGCCAGACAGCAGATTTCATTAAGCTTCTCAGAAGAGAATGCAATTTAAAACTTAGGACTATTTGAATTTCCCATTTAATGTTTTTGGTGTATTGGTGGCCAGAGGTAACTGAAACCACAGAAAGCAAAACCAGAGTGGGAGAAGTATTGTACTAAATTTCAGTTTAAATCAGAACTGTTTCTTAAGCAAATTTGTTTTCTAGTAAATTTTTTTACTTTCTCCAGACTCCTTTAGGCATTTTGCCTTCATCTTTTTATTGCTGCTCAAGTATTTAGTATAAGTCCTACAAGTCCATTTTGGGAGTAGACAAAACCTGAATTCATTGCCATAGAAATGGAAGGTTGAACATGACAACTGTTAGCATCCTAAACTCTATACAACCCAGATATTTCCTGTGAGGTGAGGATAGCTGCTGGCTTTTGGTTATTTGGGTTGTTACTGCCAGTTTCCTGTCAGTCATCATTTCTACTTGAACTTCTGAAATGAGTTTGGGCTTCTCTGTCTGTGTCATGAAGCTGGCCAGTAACCGACCAGGCAAAATTGGGGGCTTTCCTGGTTTTCGTCTTGGGAGGAGGGGGTGCCTAGGCCTTCTACTGTGGCCCAATGAGTTGCATCTGAAACTTATGCTTCATAATGGTAAGTTGTTAGAACTGTAAGGGACCAGGTACCATTTAGATCTTTTTATTTGAAGACCTAGATGGATTAAGGGATCCATTTGAGGTGACATAGCTAGCCAGTTGACAGAATGAGATAAACACCTTGGTCTCCTGACTCTTAGGGTCCACATATTAGTCTAAATATTCTTAGACTTTTGAACTGCTCATGAGGTTTACATTTTGCAAAGACCATTGGATAGGAAATTTTTACCATTACTTAGCCATGTGACCTTAGGCAGATCAGCAGGTCTCATTGATCCTAGGGGCTGGGGTTTAGCTCAGTTAGTAGACAGCTGCTCCACACCCTCTGAGGACCTGGGTTCGATCCCTAGTGCCACAAAAAAAAAAAAAAAAAAAAAAAAAAAAAAACAGGAGGATGTGGCAATTCACTCCTGAAAACAATCTCAAAATAATCAGCCACTGAAAACCCTGGGGCGGGGGGGGTCACTATGAGTTGGACCTGACTCGACAGCACCTAACAACAACACTGGTCCTAGTTACGCAATGGTAAATGGAGATAATAAATTCCTTGCTTCACAGGGCAACTTTCTACCATCCCAAGCAGAAACTGTGTACATGTATGTCTATCTTCATCTCCTTCATTTCAGAGGAAGTCAAGGTGTGATTCCTTTGGGTTCAGGCAGATCTCTTCACTCTGCATTGCATCTTAGCTCTTTTCCTCTCACCTGCCATGAAACTTATTTAACTATCAACTATTTCCATTTGCCTCATTATTTCTGGTAACAGCAAAGCTTTTGTTCTTCCCTGGATCTTTGTGGAGTTCCTCTCTTTGTGAGCCATCTTTCCTTTTTACTGTGATCTGCTGGGCTTACGTCGGGTTTGACTTTCTCTAGTAGAGTGTCTCTCCCTGATTTAGTGTCCTGAACTGACAGACAGTCTTGCTTCTCAGAATAGATGAGTAGTAGTTGAATCTTCCTTACAAGGCAGAAGTAATAGTGCTCCTATAGATTTTCACTTTTGCACATTTTGTTAAACACACATTTATACACATTTATTTGTCTTGTGTGGGGATAAGTGAATAGTGACTGGTGAAGTGCTCCTGGGTCTTTTAACAAATGGTCCTAATTTTAGACTTCTACATGTTGTGTTAAGATCTATTGAGTCCTCTAAGTGTAATGAAGGTGTGGCTAGAGTTCAGTATCCTTTGTCCTATAACTTTTGATTTATGGATGGCCTTGATCTGAAGAGTTGTGCTTTGTCTTTACATCATGCACACCCAGTACTTGGCTTTAGTATCCTCCTCCACCTGCCAAGACTTTTTACTGTCTTTGGATTCATATTCTTAAAAGCAGTTCTGGGGTTTAGCTCAGTTGGTAGAGTGCTGGTCTGCGTGATCTGAGGCCCTAAGTTTGATCCACAGCACCCCAAAAAATGAGAGAAGGACCTGGCAGCCTACTCCTGAAACAATCCTAAAATAGCCATTGAAAATTGTGAATAGCATGGAAGCACTGACATAGTGTCGTGTGTGGCACAGTGTTGGGGAGTGTTTCACTTTGTTGTACACACGGTTGCTATGAGTCAGGTCTGACTCAATGGCACTGAACATCATCTTTAAAAGCACAAAACTTGGAAATGAGGGTTCAGTTTGCTGCTTTGTGATCTTTCCTGAGTCCTTTCTATCTCTGAGGTTTTACTGGCCATTCATATTCCATATTCTGCTCTCTGCTGATACCATAACTAAGACTCCTGGTTCAGAGACTGGGGATGTAGCTCAGTGGTACAGCACTTGCCTGGCATGCAGAAGGCCCTGAGTTTGATCCCCAACACCATAAAAGATTCAGTTTTGACTTTTCAGAAATAACATTATTTGGTATTCTCAGTGGCTTTAGAGTATCCCAGTCACGTTTTAAACTCTTACCTTATTTTGTGATTTTTGTACATAATTTCTGTCAACTTATTATTTTAATCTTAGGAATCTCTGGTTTCAGAGTTGCTTTTCTAACTTGCTGTATGGCTTTTGGCAAATAATTGAACTACACCAGGCCTAAATATTAGATTAGTTTTTCAGCAATTCTGTGGGTTGGTTGATGTGGGGATGAAAATCACAAGAAAATTCAATAGATGGGATCTTCATCTCTTCATTCAATCAAATAATTCTACTTCCGTTTATATAGTGAATCCTTAGGCTGTTAAGTAACTTGGAAAATTAGTGGACTAGAATGGTCTTTGCAGTTGCTTCCCACCTTGACACACTATGGTCCCTTCTAACAGCATCATCTATTTTTAGATTAGACAAGGACACATAAGCTGTGTCATTAATGAAAACTCACCAGTCTGGTTCCTGGTAATATTCACCAAGGTTCTGGCCTGGCAGTCCCAGTACCCATCTTCCTCCTAAGATTCCCAGCAGCACATGTATTACTTCTCAGCCTTTCTTCCCCATTCAGTCCTTTCCAATCTTTAAGACTGGTGTAAATGTCCTATTCCTTCCATAATCCTGCCCTTCTTAATTGGCCCCATTTTCCCTAAGTACATTTTCTACTCTTATGACTCAGAATACTTGGCCTTATCTGGCAGATGCATGTGTTAAACTCAGAGAAGGGCAAGATCTTAATTTCTTCATTCTAAACTATCCCAATGCCTAGCATTGTATCATTCTGAAAACACCAGGAATCCAAGTCATATGGTTCACAAATTATTTTCTCTTTCAGGACCGAATCATCAATTTAGTTGTTGGCAGCTTAACATCCTTACTGATTCTTGTAAGTACCTTTATTTTGTGCCGCATTTGGGCTCTTTGCCAAAATATTGAAAACTTTAGTATTATGGTTCAAGTAATCCTTAAAAAACAAAACCCCCCCAAAAAGCCTTAAAAAGGGATAATCCCCGAGCATGTGAACTGTTCCAGTAGGTCATATGAATGCTTTCAATTTTATTACCGTAAAAACTGTGATTGGTAACTGAAGCTGCTAATTTGAATTCTACTTTACTGTTAAACATGTTAAACAGTCCAAATCAAACAACTAAGTATGCCAAGTAAATTCATAAAAATGTCAGTGGTTACTATTAATTCTCTTCTGTTATAACCCACTATAACTCTCATTTCTGTTAATACCTTAACTTTATCATTTAGCCTAGTTTAAAAAGACTTGGTCAGTGGATAGTATGGTAGTATTTTTTTTTTCCCCCTTCGGTACTTGGGGTTGAACCCAGGGCCTCGCACTTGCATGTTTCGGGAGTGCTGGACCACTGAACTGGGCCCCGAGCCCTTTTTTTTTTTTTTTTTTTTTTTAACTTTTTTGAGACAGGATCTTGCTAAGTTATGCATACTGCCCCTCGGCTTGAACTTGTGATCCTCCTGCCTCTGCCTCCCAAGCTGCTGGGATTACAGGAGTGTGCCACCGTGCTCAGCTCAGTATAGTTGTTTTTTATTGTGTAATATACCTAGGTGCTACAACAATAAAAACCTATAATTCCCATAGTCTGATAATGACTTTGGCACATTTTCATTAAATTTGTTGAATGAATTTTAGGTGGGCTTTTTTTTTTTTTTGGCACTCGGGTGCTCAACCCAGGGCCTCACTACGCATGCTCTGCAAGCAGTACATCACTTGAGTGGTACCCCTAGCCAATCTTCCACTCTTTATTTCTTGAGACTTCATCTCCCTAAGTTATGCAGGCTGCCTCTGGCCTGAAACTAGTGATCCTCCTGCCTCTGCTTCCTGAGTGCCTGGGATTACAAGTGTGTGCTACCATGCCTGGCTTTCACAACTTAATAAAAAGAATGGGTAAAAATGCTATATCAATGGTAGAGAGACAAATATTAGAGACCCATTTTTCAGTATTTTTCATAGTTAAGCAAAACCAGTTTTGATTAAATTCATTTTTGGTAGGAGTATTCAGAACAAAATGGTTAGAATTTTTTCCAGTATACTCATTAATCCTGGGAATGGGGCTTAAATAATATTTAATCTTTGTTAGTGAAGAGGTTAAGGGCTGGGATTTAGCTCAGTTGGTAGAGTGCTGCTCTGCATTCTCTGAGGTCCCGAGTTTGATTCCCAGCACCACAAAAATGGGAGAAGGACGTGGCAACCCACTCTCAAGGCAATCCCGAAACAATCTGCCATTGAAAACCCTATGAGGGTTGCTATGAGTCGGATACGACTCGTCGGTACCTAACAACAACAACAACAACAATGAAGAGGTTATTTTGAGATTACCTGGTTTTACTGATGTTTTGTCTCCCTTTATGAGAAAAGTTAGAAAAGAAGTACTAAAAGAAACAACTTGAACATATTTACAAATATTTTATATAAATGCTATATTAACAGTTAAGAAAGCAAAAGTGGTTGGAGTATGTAATTTTATAATAAAGAGCATTTTGTGGTATTACCTTGCCTAGACTCAGTCTAACCAAGTCTTGGAATTACTCTTAAGACCTTACATAATTTCTCTCCATACAGGTAACACTGATCAGTGCTTTTGTTTTCCCTCAACTACCTCCCAAACCACTGAATATATTTTTTGCTGTGTGCATCTCTTTGAGTAGTATTACTGCCTGCATACTTGTGAGTATGATTTAGAAACTTATGTGGGATGTTCTTGAGGGTCTAATGTTGCAGTGCTTAGGACAGAAATTACCAGCCCTGGGTCTATATAAAAGGGTTATCTAATACTAATCCCTGCTCTCCCACCAAGGGATGTCAGAATTCTCTCATTAATTGCCCATTATTATTTAGAATCTGCATTACCTTTACCCCTAAATCTCAAAGTTATAACCCAAAAGGGAAATTCTATTCCCTTGATAGCTAAAACAGAAAAAAAAATTAAAATGTTTTAATGGCAAGAAATTTCATAGACTTTACTTATCTTCATTCAAGAACTATACGCAGACTCAGGAGGCTTCAAGAAATGCTCTTGCCAGAGGAGACAGCCCTCTGGATGTATTTGTAATAATTACAAAATTAGTAATTGGTGTATTATACAGGTTAGAACATGGCACAAAGTAAACTGAGAAATTAGGAAAGAGTATGATCTCGGGATGGGGGAACTCAGGTAGTATTCCTTTAATTATAAAGAATAAGAATTAGCTGTGTATGGTGGCTCATGCCTGTAATCCCAGGAACTCAGGATGTGGAGGCAGGAGTATCATGGTTTGAGGCCAGAAGAGGCCTAACTTAGCAAGACCTTGTCTTAAGATAAAAATAAGTGGGCTAGGGGTGCAGCCCAGTGGTAGAGCACCTGCACAGTATGTAGGAGTCCCCGGGTTCAACCTCCAAGTATGGGGGTGCAGATGGAAGGGAGGGAATCTGGCTGCCTTGGTCTCAGGAAGACTAGAGAAATAAATACTGAAGAAACTGGTAGAAAAACAATTAGTTGTATTTTAAATTTTAACTGTTCGCCCAGTGGCTGTTACTTAAATTTTTATTTAATTCTTCTTTTAGATCTACTGGTATCGACAAGGAGACTTAGAACCGAAATTTAGAAATCTAATATACTATATCTTATTTTCTATCATCATGTTATGTATATGTGCGAATCTGTACTTCCATGATATTGGAAGGTGAGGCTGCCAAGTAGAAATACTTACCAGGACTCTTCAAAACTATATGACAGTGAATAACTGTTGGGAAAAGTATGCTGGAGAATCTTCTACAGAAGTCAGATACATGATTTTCATGTTAATTGTAATCTAAATTCCTTCTTGCAAGGGAGACATATCATAGATCTCTGCTTTTTCTTTAAGGGGCTGATGTTGCACTTAAACATTCCAATCCTCAAATGGCACAAGTAATTTTCACTTTTGAAATAAAAATTTTTTTACAACTTAATTGCATGGCTCAAAATCTTGCATTGTAGGACAAATATTCTTTTATTTCTGTTAAACTGAATATACAATTATTGTTCCCTAAGCAACCAACTTTTGCTTATAACTACAATTTCACGTTAACAAAACAGACGGTGAAAAGACAACTTTGATTGTGAAGATCTAATTACAGTAATAAATAAAATAATTTATACAAGTTTTTTGTGACTTTTCTGTAGGGATCATACTCATTAAAGACCTAGAGGCTAGTTTTGGCTTAACCCTTAGGAATGACTCTTGATTTGTTTCCTTTTGTTATAGATGCAAATTTTGTTTTTTAAAATTGCCTGAAAGGGAGAAAATATTATACCCCCACCAGGTAATGCACTAAGTGAATAGAAAACTCCAATACTCCCTCAATCTATTTTTTGGGTAATTGACATAGCAAAACATGTAATAAACAGCCAAGGTATCAGATATAGGCAACATTACCTCTTTCCCCATTTAGTTTAATTTTACTTCAAAGTGCTAACTGTAAACTAATGACTGGTTTCTGATGGGGACATAGAAATTGCTTAGCTACTGGTGGGTTTTGTTACTACTTTTACCCATATTCCCTTTAAAAGTTAAACAAAAACAAAAATCCCCCCAAAACAAAACCAAACATGTAGTGAATTTTCTGACCCTTAATGCTTTCCTTTTCACCGTGCCTAAATCAGCTCCCACTGCCAGCAATGGGTTAACCAAAAGTAATGGCCACACAGTCACCTCCTAGGTCTACCTGTATGCTGGTCAAATCTCTAATACTATTTAATCTTTTTTGAAGGAGGTCACTGATAAGCGCTAGACCATGTGGATATGACTTCTCTGAAACATAACCAGGCCTACCTGAGACTGGACAGAATGCCATGTCTGATCTAGAGAGATGAATATTACTGCTTTTAAACCAGAGCAGTTCAGCTTTGGTGATTTTAAACTTCTCAGTAGCTTAAATGAATGAAATTCCCTTCTGACAAGTAACACTAAACATCAATCTGTGCAGCTAAAACTCTCATACTCCACTCAACTACACATTGTCATAAAACTGGACCTCAGATGATAAAAGGAGGTAAAAAGTCACAGCAGCAACAATGTGTGTGGCATAAGCACTGTAGCTACGTGAAAGCCAGAGGAATGATATATTAAGCCTCTTGGGGGTTGCTCCTATATCTTTGGAGATAATGTAATTAACAGTGTGGCATCTTTTCTTGAAGTACCTGTTTTCTAAGAATTACCTAATGACAGTTTACCAAATCCTCAACATCCTTTGAGTCTTCAGAAACAGGGCTGCCCAAAGATGATCCAATAATATTTGATTCTTCCTGATGATGTTGCAGTATGGGATCTATAATGAGTTAAGTTTCAAGTTAGTCTTATATGTATACATTTATTCACTAAACTATGACGAGAATTTAAAATATTTTATCAGTGTGTAGGATTTAATAAGAATCGGTATGACCTACTAAATAAAAGGTAGAGAAGACTTAGATGGGAAACTTAGATGGGAAGGGTGGGAGGGGGGGAAGCATAGGGGAGGGTAAGGGGTAACCTAAATGAATGTTTATCAAAATGCATATATGGAAATGTCACAAAAGCATGTCAAAATGAATCACATTAAGAATCGATGTGACCAGATCAAGAAAAAACTAAGACAACTGAATTAAATGGCTACCTTATTTCCCCCCCCTTATGATTTATTTACCAGGCAGGGTAAGACTTTATTAGAGTACCTGTTAGTGTTGTCAAAGGCAAGACAGATTCAGTATCTATAACATCAGATGCCTGGATAAAGCCATGTGGTGAAGGAACGATAAGTATTGTTTCATCAAGTGTTGTTTGATCAACTTGTTCCACTATGGTGGGAGACTCTAAATCCTAAATAACATTAAAAGAAACAAGAAAAAAAAAGATTCAGACATTTAGGTTTGGCAGAACTTAAATATACTCCTTTTTAAAATTAAAATATAAAGAGATGAAAGATTAAGATTTTAAAATGGACAAGTTAACCTGAATAACCTCATAATTTAATGTACTAAATACAAAGAAATTTAAAAGAGCTAATTTAGTCATGCCTGTAGCTGTACCACTGTGGTATCCAATCCTTTCAGATCTCAGAAGCTAAGCAGGGATGGACCTGGTTAATACTTGGATGGGAAACTGCCTGGGAACACCAGGTGCTGTAGGCTTGGGAGAAAGACCTGGCAACCCACTCCTAAAAAACCATCAGCCATTGAAAATCCTATGAACAGCAGAGAAGCACTGACAATAGTGTTTCATCTGTTGTACATAGGGTTACTATGAGTCTGACACCAAGTCAATGGCAACTAACAATTTAGTCATAGGTCGTCTGCATATAGAGAAAACAACATAGTTATGTTGTAGGATGAGTTTCCTAAGCTGAATCACAAAGATCTATTAACGACACTCAGGAGTGGGTTCCAATATACACTTGTCAATCTATGGCAGGTGGAGAGAGAAGTTTTAGTGCTCAGATAAATGCTCAGATAAATGCTCAGAGAAGTTTTAGTGCTCAGATAAATGCTCAGATAAATCTCTGCTTGCCCATATCTGCCAGCAAAAACAGCAGGTTTACTGATACTTTTGTATTCAGATGTTGGGGTTTGAGTTGGGCAGACAGTGCTGCATCCTGTAATCTCAGCAACTTCAGAGGTGGAGGCAGGAGGATTGCAAAGTTTGAGGCCAGAAGCAGCCTGCGTTAACTTAGACCCTGACTCAAATATAAAAAAATTGGCTGGGATAGGGATGCAGTCCAATGGTACAGCACTTGCCAAGTATGTACAAGGCCCCAGGGTTCAACCCCCCCCACACACAAAAAAAAGTAAAGTAGGAGTTTATACTTAATTGGGGGAGTCTAATGAAAAAAGGGGGCTGGGATTTAGCTCAGTGGGTAGAGCGCTACGCTGCAGTTTCTGAGGTCCTGAGTTCAATTCCCAGCACCGCAAAAATGGGATAAGGGCCTGGCAATCCACTCCCCAGGCAATCCCGAAACAGTCAGCCATTGAAAACCCTATGAGGGTCGCTATGAGTCGGATACTGACTCGACGGCACCTAACAACAACAACAACAATGAAAAAAGGAAGATCCCAGAGAATACCCTCCAAAGTATTTTTAAGGTCTTTCCAAACTGCAGGTTTGAGACTCAAGGCAAAAACCTATTAGGCTGTTTACTTACATACAGCTTACCTCAGTGACATAAGCACTGGCTAAATTAGAGGGTGATTCTTCTTGTTTAAGGTCAGTGTCAGAGATTTCTTCTTCTGTTCTGACCATAACACTATTCATTAGTTCTGTGCTATTTTGGTCACTGAATTTGGATACATGAGCATCATTAAATGTTGGCTCTGTAGTCATTTTAGGCTGATGAATTTCATCTGGGAAAGTGTCTGCTTCAAGTGCATCTGGAGGCTCAGGAAAATCAGATGAGCGAATATCACTATCAACTGTCAGTTCCGCTTGAGATATGGAAGTGATGTCCTCTGTAGCAACAGTCTGAATGATTACTCTTGGTGTGTGACACTGAACTGTGACATTGTCACTTGTATTTAACAGATGTTCTGGCTATAAAACATTAAAGGAAACTATCAATGGCAAAATAAGAAAGTACCTAACTAGATTTAAGTTACTCAACAGATGACAGTTATAAATGGTACCCACTGTCCCATGCCTTTCACCTCGGGAACTGTAATGTTCTTATCATTGTTTTTCTACAACCCCTGTTCTTTACCCATTGATCTCTTGTTCTTCTAAACCCCCTGTTCTAATGGATTTTCATTTCATACAAGGAGATACAGTGGATTAGAGATATACTTCCCCCAAGGAAGACTGCTGGTGCAAAATACTGCGCCTGGGACTTAAGTGGTATGAAGAACTGTTTAGATAACTGTATGACCTTTTAGTTTTTGTTACTCAATCCTGGTCTATAACATACTCAAAAATCAAGTAAAATTCTGTAACATACGGATAAAGCATGGACAATGATCTGTTCAGGAGAAGCTGGAGCAGCAGCTGTCAGGGTTACTGTGGGACTAGCAGTCAAAGTCAGGGGAAGCCCTTGACTTGAGCTTGTTTGAAGTAGATAGGTGCCTGGTGTGCCAGTGGGCTGTAAATGGAAAGACTAAAGGAAAAACAAAAAGGGAGATAGTTCAACACACGTGCAACAGATTACTGGTTAAATCCACCTTTATATCTAAAAACAGACTGACTTTTGTAACCGGAAATAAACTTATCAATCATGAAGGTACAAATAAGTAATAAAACAAAGGATATAATATTCCTATTTATCTGTCTCAAGTCGTTACTCTGCCTGGAGATTTAACAAGTAAAACATCCTGCCTTTAGCTCCCATGTTATTTCTATGTTTTGGTTTCAACTATTTGTTTCAGGGCACCAAGATAATAAGTGCATAAGCCTGCAGTGCAATCCCAACACCCAATTATCCCTCTTTAGCCCTTCTCTGTAGAGAACTGGCCATCTCACGGTGTAAGAAAAAAGCTCCAAATCCTTAACAAGGCACAACAGTGTTTACTCACTTGAACACATTTTTTCATAGTAAAGTCTTCGAAAGTATTTCTCATATTAAGAGGAAAAAGTACCAAAATAGCAATTAGCAATGTTCTAATGAAGAATTTGCTTGTCTGAAGAGCTGGTTAACTGATAATACATTTATCTTCTGAAATTTTAAAGTAAGTGTAATGAAATGGAGTGCATAAACATCGACATTCTGGGCATCAGTGAGCTAAAATGGACTGGCATGGGCCATTTTGAATCAGATAATCATATGGTGTACTATGTTGGGAATGACAGAGAAATGGAGTTGCATTCATCATCAAAAAAGACGTCTCAAGTACAATGAAGTACAATGCTGTCAGTGATAGAACAATATCCATACACCTACAAGGAAGGCTGCCTGCAGCCACACCACTGTGGTGTCTGATCCTGTCAGATCTCGGAAGCTAAAGAGGGTCAGGCCTGATTAGTACTTGGAAGGGAGACTGCCTAGGAACACCAGGTGCTATAGGCTTGGGAGAAGGCCTGGCAACTTACTCCCAAAAAGCAATCAGCCATTGAAAATCCTATAAATAACAGAGTAGCACTGACAATAGTGTTTCGTCTGTTGTACATAGGGTCACTGTGAGTCAAACACCGACTTGATGGCACCTAATAACAACAACAAGGAAGGCCAGTTAATGACTATTATTCAAATTTATGCACCCACCACTAAGACCACAAATGTAGAGAAGACTTTTGTCAGCTTCTGCAATCTGAAATAGATTGAACATGTAATCAGGATGTACTGATAATTACTTGTGACCAGAATGCAAAAGCTGGAAACAAGAAGGCTAAGTAGTTGGAAAATAACTACAGCCTTGGTGACAGAAACAATGTTGGAGATTGCACAACAGAATTTTGTCAGAACGACGACATTTTCATTGCAAATACATTTTTTTCACCAGCATAAATGGTGACAATACATATGGAATTCACCAGATGCAACTTTACAGGAACCAAATTGATTACATTTGTGTAAAGAGACGATGGAAAAGTTCAATATCAAATGTCAGCACGAGAGCAGGTGCTGGTTGTGGATCAGACCATCAACTACTCATGCAATTCAAACTGGAACTGAAGAAAATTAGAAGATGTGTATGAGAGGCAATGTTTGACCTTGAGGATATCCCACCAGAGTTGAGACTACCTCCAGAACAGGTTTCATGCATTAGATGCTAATGATTGAAGACCAGATGACTTGTGACATCATGAGGAAAGCAAAAGGTTATTAAAAAGTAAAAAAAGAAAAGGCCAAATTACATGTCAAAACAGACTCTGATACTTGCCCTTGAACATTAGGCAGCTAAAGTAAAAGGAAGACATGATGAAGATAAGGAGCTAAGCATTTCAAAGGACAGCAAGAGAAGACAAAATTAAATATAATGACATGTACAGAATTGGAGACATAACTAAAAGGGAAGAACATGCTCTGTTTTTCTTAAGCTTAAGGAATTGAAGTAAAAATTCAAGCCTCAAGTGGCAATAGTGAAGGTTTCTGCAGAGAAAAAATTAAACCACACAGGAAACACCAAAAGAAGATGGAAGGAATATACAGAGTCATTGTACCCAAAAAAGAACTGGTAGATGACCAACCATTTCAAGAGGCTGCATATGATCAGGAACCAATGTTACTGAAGGACGAATTAGAAGCTGCCTTGAAAGAATTGGCAAAAAACAAGGCTCCAGGAATTGATGATGGAATATCAATAGAGATGTTTCAACAAACAGATGCAGCACTGGAGATGCTCACTTGTTTATGTCAAGATATTTGGAAAATAGCTGTCCGGCTCACTGACTGGAAGACATTCATATGTGCCTAATCCCACTAATAAGGAGCCAACTGAGTGTGGAAACTATAAAGCAATATCATTAATATCACGTGCAAGCAAAATTTTGCTTAATATCCTTCAAAAGAGACTGCAGCTGTATATAGACAAGGAACTGCTATAAAATCAAGCCGGGTACAGAAGAGGGTGAGGAACCACTGACATCATTACTGATGTCAGAAGGATTTAGCCAAAAGCAAAGAATACCAGATAGATGTCCATCTATGTTTTACTGACTGAAAAGGCATTTGACTATGTGTCATAACAAATTATGACTAGCCTTGCTAAGTGTGGGAATATCAGAGCACCTAACTGTACTCATGAGGAATCTGTACATGGGCCAGAAAACAGGTGTTTGAATAGATAAAGGAAACATCACCTGATTTAAAGTCGAGAAAGATGTGTGTCAAGGCTGTATCCTCTCACTGTACCTCCTGAATACCTACGGTGAGCAAAAAATCTGAGAAGCTGGACTTTATGAAGAACATAGCGTCATGATGGGAGGAAGACTCATTAACAACCTGTGTTATGCAGTCCACACAACTCTGCTTGCTGAAAGTGATGAGGATTTGAAATATTTACTGATGAATATCAAAGAACACAGCCTTCAGTATGGATTGTGCCTTCACATCAGCAAAGCAAAAATCCTTATAACTGGATCAGTACACAGGTTCAAGATAAATGAAGAAAAGATTGAGGTTGTCAAAGATTTTGCTTTACTTGATTCTACAATCAGCACCTGTGGAAGCAGCAGTTAAGAAATCAAAAGACACATTGCACCGGGAAAAGTTATTGCATTTTGTTTGTTGTTTGCATCTCCCTTTAAAGTGCTAAAAAGCCTTACTCAGGCTATGGTATTTTCAGTTGCATCATATGGTTGTGAAAGCTGGACACTGAATAAGGAAGACAGGAGAAGAACTGATGCTTTTGAATTATGGTGCTGGAGATGAATATTGAATATACCATGGACTGCCAAAAGAATCAACAGATCTGTCCTAGAAGAAGTGCAACCAGAGTGCCTCTTGGAAATAAGGATGGCTAGACTGTGTCTTATATATTTTGGACACGTAGACAGGAAGGACCAATTATTGCAGAAGGACATCAAGTTTGGCAAGAGGGGCAGGTCAGCCAAAAATGGGAAAACTTTTTTAGATGGATTGAAAGTGTCTCCAACAGTGGGCTTCAACATAAATAAGATTGTGTACCTGGCACAGAATTGCCAGGTGGAGCGTTTCATTCTGTTGTACATAGGGTTGCTATGAGTGGGACCTTACTTGATGGCACCTGTTGTTGTGTTGTTGTTAGGTGCCGTCGAGTTGCGTCTGACTCATAGAAACCCTCGTAGGGTTTTCAATGGCTGACTGTTTCAGGATTGCCTCAGGAGTGGATTGCCACATCCTTCTGCCATTTTTGTGGTTCTGGGAATCGAGCTCAAGACCTCAGAGACTGCTGAGCAGAGCTCTACCAACTGAGCTAAATCCCAGCCTGATGGCACCTAACAACAACAATAATCAAATTATTCATTAATAAGTCTTTCAAGCCTTAAGTTTCTATAATAATAATTTGAGTTAAGTTTATCCTAATAACATAAAGTACTTGTACTTGAAATAGGACTGAGAGTTAAAATTGTGTAGCCTGTTTTCCTGTCAGATGTTGTTTTATGGACTTGGCCAAAGCAATTCTACTTATGTACTGAATCATGGAACATAGGGTTTCTTATTGCTGTCATGGAGAGAGTAGCTACTTCTCATGGAAATGGTTTTTTGGATTAGCGATAATTATGAAAGTGCTTGTCTTCAGTCGGGACTCAATATCTCCATTTCCCCTTCATAAAAGTGAAGGCTAATCATTTTCCTAAAGGTTACATGTATTAATCACATATGGTCAGGCAATACTGTAAATACTTTATATGTGTATTACATGTTTTAATACACTTCAATATATTTAAGTGTCGTTTTTTTTTGACTCTTGAGTAGTAGTATCATTCTATTAATAAGTTAGGAGAAAAGTCTCTAAATATTTGATTGAACTGCAAACCTGAATACAAACCCCAAATACATATATGCATATATATTTTTGTACATGGGGAAAGGAATTTAAAAAAAAAATCAATAAAATGAAGTTCTGTTTTCTACTAGTGTCAAATGGTTGTCTTATACATCCCTATTTTGGAGATCACAGATTAGGAGACAGGCTTAGGTTAAGTAAACTAATCTAAAAATGAGGTCTAGGGATGGAAAGAACTTTTTACTTCATTGGCCATCCTCCTGGGACTTGGAGGAGAGGATGAATAAACTCTTATACTAATATCTTTTACATTCTTCACAGTAAATAAATCTTGATGTAATTAAAATTTGTATTATTCTGAATAACATGACTAATTCTGGGTTTACTTGTTTTAGAAAGTAGGACAAGGACTGGCACTTCTGTTTTCTTAATTTTCATCACCCCTAAATGAAACCTCATACACATAGTCATGTCTCATTTCCCCCAGCCACAGGAAACCATTAATCTACTTTCAGTATCTATAGATTTGCCTGTCAGAGGAATTTCAAATTAATGGGAGCCATATGGACATGTTCACTGACTTATGATGGGGTTACATCTAGCTATACCCATTATAAATTGAAAATATCACTAAGTAAAAAATACATTTATTATGCCTAAACTATCTAACATCATAGCAGGGCCTTGTTTGTTTATCCTTATAATTGTGTGGGTGATTAGGAACTGCAGCTTGCTGCTAAACATTCTGACCACATACAGCTAGTCCAAGAAAAGATCAAAATTAAAATTGAGCATTAATGTATGAGTTCTTAGTGTGCACGAATATGTCCATTTCTCTTAGATATACTTGGGATTAGAATGGGTGGATTGTTTTGTGGCTCCATGTTATCCTTTTTCGAAATTAGAAGACTCCCCTAAAGTGGTTAAAACATTAAAGGGCTGGGACTTAAAAACTGTGTCTCCAGTAGCTAGCACAGTGTTTACTGAATGAATGTTAAACAGCTCATGGTTAGTCCCCAAATGTTTTCTTGAATAATCAGCATGAACATAAGACTTAGTACAAATCCACAGTAGGCACTCACTAGTACTGCCATTTTCATATATAACACTGGTTTATGTACAGATGGGGAAAAAGGAGAATTAAAATGAACTATAAAATTGAAAGTGTAATTTCTATCTAGTCTACTGTCCACCTGACTTCAAAATTTTAACTTCATCTGCTTATATGACAGCATTTCTAAAATTGATACCAACTGATCTTTCTTATAAAAATGGCCAGTATCTATTATATGAACTATTACTCACTGGAAGAATCTCAAATGTCTGTAGTGTTCCACTGTTTAGTGTTATTGTTTCTGTGTCAACAGTAGCAGCAGGGGAATCCGTTGAAGCTGTAGTAAGAACAAGGACAATAATAAAATGCTTTGTAAAGTTTCTCCAGTGTACTCAGTTGTCATGAAGGAAATTTCATATGAATAATTTGCTTGCAAATCTGGTTATTTAAATTTCTTATGAAAGAAATCTAATGAATTTGTCTTGGATAGCATATAGATCAGATATATGTCACAGCCAATTCTAGTCCACTGACAGTTTATTGGAACACAGCCATGCCCACTCATTTTTTTCTCTTTCTATGATTACTTTTACATTTTATAGAGAATACTTATGACACACCATAAGACTCATAAATCTTAAAATATTTACTACCTGGCTCTTTAAAAAAAGGTTTGCTAACCCTTGGTGTGTATCATAAAGAATTTCTAATGTTAGGAAGCAAGACGAACATACCAAGGAAACACCTGGAAAGGGAAAGAAACTTAGAACAATTAATTTTTTTGGACATTCTAGTAAACAGTATAGATGTTTGGACTGGTAATCTTGTAACACTAGGTATTAGTTCTAGTGACACTCCTTCCTAACAATGTAAACCCAGGCAAATAACTTACTTTAGTCCAAACTAATGTCAGAGATTTTCTTTGTCCTGCCTATTTCATATAGTTCTTCTGAATTTCAAAAGCAATTTTAAATATAAGAAATAAATGTAAAATACTATTATTTCAGAAGATCACATTTGGGGGACAAAGCACAAACAGGAGATTTTGATCAGAATACTAAAAATAATGAACAGAATACAGAACTCTTTCTATATTCATGTTACTGGAAAAAATGAAATTATTCTAAATATTAAAAAATAATGGTATATATTTATTATGGTACCATTTGTAAAATGTTTCCTGTCTTGCTAATAGGTATTTTGAACCCACAGAAAACTAACAGTCTCTTTGCACAATTTATAGCCTATAGTCATTTATATATTTATTTGGACTAGTAATTTCAGTTGCTTTGCAATTCTCAGACTATAAAATAGAGAAACAAGTAGGGGCAAAGAAAATAAATTGCTCTCACTTTATTATATTGGAAGGAACATAAAGGAAATAACTAACCTCAAATTAACCTTTAAGAATAAGAGGCATGATTAGTTTAAATCGCTAAGGTAATATGTTTTTTATGTGTATAATGCTGGGGATCAAAGCCAGGGCCTTACATACAAGCAAACACTCTACCACTGAGCTGTGTTCTCCTAGCCTCATTCTAAGGAAATGTTGGCAGTCACTGTATATATAGATATATGGTGTTATTAACACAGACAGGTGGCCCAGTGATTCTCAACAGGGAATCAGAGCATTTGGAAATTGTGTGTGTGTGTGTGTGTGGGGGGTACTTCTGTTTGTCCTAATGACTGAAAGCACTACTGGCGTTCTGTGAGTTAAGTCAAGGGATACTGAGCATCGTACAATATGAGGACAGTCCTGCAAAGACTTATCTCACTCAAAAAGCCAAAAATGCCTAGTTGAGAATAACAGGTAGACTTGTAGGTAATAACCTTTTCATAGCAAACAGCATGGAGGACCTCCTCTACCTGCCTTCCCCACCAAAAACATGAGATAAAAATATGTGAAGATGGTTCTAAGAATATTGTTCTCACTTCTATTTCTGTCACTACAATCTGAGAATGATGGACAAAAAGGGAATAATGGTCAACTTGGTTTAGAACAGATGAAAAAATATTTTCCCTTCCTATAATAATGGCTGGGCTGGGATTTAGCTCAGTTGGTAGAGTGCTTGCTCTGCATGATGAGGCCCTGAGTTTGATCCCTAGCACTGCATAAAATGGGCAAAGTACCTGGCAAGCCCACTCCTGAAACAATCAGCCATCAAAAATACTATGAATAACAGAGAAGCACTACATAGTGTCAGGCGTTGTATAGTGTCGGGGAGTATTTTGTTCTGTTTGTACATAGGGCTGCTATGAGTTGAACCCAACTTGATGGCAACTAACAGTAAATAATTGCTGGTTTCCTGAAATTCCTTTTAGCACATAATTGTCAAAGGCTAAGGACAGCAAAGCAACAAAGAACATTTTCCTGCAGGCAACTGGCCCTTTAATCCCTAAAGAAAATCCTTTTTAATTCTGACAAAATTTGTATTTTCTAATGCTACCTCAAATCCACCCCCAATTTGTCTGTGTTCTGGTGAAATTATTATAAATGATGTGCCACCTTGTGAACTATACTTCTTTGCTTGATAACTACTATCTTAGTCAGTTTTCTATTAATCATTAAGTTAAATTTCTATTTTAATGATTCATTTCTATTAAATCCTTATTCTTAATTATAAAATCTAGAAACATGGTTTAGAATGCTTTACAATGGCCAGGCAGTTAGTTTTAAGTCTTTCCTGTCACACGTTCATTCTTTTGCAAATATTAACTGGGCTAAACATAAAATGCCATAGATCATCTTTAATTCATCAACTTAGGTAAATTTCTACCAACATTCTAGAAGACTGAAAGGCATCAGAACTACTAACCAAATCATACAAGTCCAATAACAAGGAGTCTTGAAGTTCTTACACTTACAGACATGGGTGATTTGAACTGGAATCTGCAATGCTGCCATGGGGCTTGGAGAGATGGCTGTGTTATCTTCCAAGCGGGCGACTCTGATCTGAACATGCTGTACACTGGAACTGGAATTATTGTTTGGAACTCCAGATCCTGATTTATTCTCCAAAAGCACTGGGTTGTTTTTTTGGTTCTCATGTAACTGTTTAAGACCTTTTATTAAGACTGAAGGGAGATGGGTAGACAAAAAGAACATTGACTCTCCGACAGACCACCATCTAAGCAACAAGGGAGGTGGGGTGGAGGGGTGAGGAGGGAAAGTATTTGGAGTAAATAATTGCATATTGGATGTGAGAACTTATCAAAATAACAATAAAAATATTAGAACCATAACCTGTTCTGAAATTTTTGGAAACATTATCACTTATGACAAGATTTTTTAAATTTCCAGGCTCAAGTGATCTTCCAGCTTTGGCCTCCTGAATAGGTGAGACTACAGGCATGTGGCACCATGCCCAGCCAGATATTAAAAATTCTTAATATTGTTGTTCTTGCCATCTAAGAATTATAATTTTTTTCAAAAGGGTAGACATTGTTAAGAACGTGGAAATAAAACATTTTCTAAGTTTTAGTGCTTCCTGACAAAATTATTATTTAGGAAGGACACTGGCAATACTAAATAAAGTAATACTTTTAATGAATAGTTTCATACCCCCTGCAATGATTAAAAGGCAGCACTTAAGTATCAAACAGTAATATGCAACCATTTTGAGGTCTTGCACAGGGAAATCTATTCTAAGCTTTGCTCTTTCATTTATGATAAGCTGTACCAACCATCTGTAACTGTGTGCTTAATTTTTTTAAATCACATTTTCACCAGCTTACAGTTCCTTAGCATTTAATTTTCCTTTGGAAAAACAGATACTGGAGTGTTACATTAAGGGGAATGATTTGATAACCTAAACTTAAAAGACCATACAACTTAGTTTAGTGCCTAAATGCAAAACAGATAATAAAATGAAAATTCAGTATATTATGTCTCATTTTGCCTACAGCCAGACTACCCTGGCATCTGATCTTGTCAGATCTTGGAAGCTAAGCAGGAGAGGGTCTGGTTAGTACTTCAATAGGAGACCATGTGGGAATACCAGGTGCTCTGGCTTGGAAGACCCGGCAGCCCACTCTCAAAACAATCAGCCATGGAAAACTCTATGAATAGCAGAAAAACACTGACATGGTGCCGGGCATGGCACCATGTTGGGTAGTGTTTCATCTGTTGTATATAGGGTCACTATGAGTTGAACCAACTCAGTGGCACCTAACAACATGTTTCACTTTAACCAATCCCAATTTAAGATCTCTGGATTTAGATAAGTGAAATTGGAACTTTATAGAGGCTTTGTTCTACAAAGTAAATCACCACAGATTTTCTCTAAATAACAAACCCAATTATGATATTTGAAATTGTACAAGAAAATTTTTTAAAACTTTAATCTTGAGAAATAAATTTGGCAATAAATGAAAACATATAAAATTTATTTCTTGTTCACAGTATGTGGAAGAACAACATATAAATTTGTATATTTTTAAATTTTCATTTTAGAGTCTTTGGGAATTATAAATCACATTAACACTTCTCTAAGAGAATTACTCAAAGAAACAGTGTGGAGTTTAAGTGAAAATCTGCTATGATATCTCTTTACCAGAGGTAAAGAACTTCTAACATCTAATTTTTAAGGAGTAAATATGTGAAGAGAGGGGAAGGGCTTAAAAAGCAACTAACATATTACCAGGGAAAGAAACATCCTTATGGTTTGCAATTTGCCTTTTGATGGTCCACCATTTACTTCGAAGCCATTGTGGTGAACGGACACTGCTCCATCCCTCAGCTAATAGATCCCAGTTTATGTCATTTTCATCAGCTACATCAAGCTCTGCTATCCTACAGGTTACAAAATAAGCATATGTTAGATGTTAAGTTTATTTCTCCAAAAGAACCCTTCTTACTACAGGTGATGATAGTGGCACCACTGATAAAGGCAATGGAAGATTATGGCAATGAGATGCTACTGTTAAAAGCTGTATAGGGAAAGAGTTCCAGTAGTGCAGACCTGCTTCCAGAACTAAAAAATACCATCTGCAACAGCCTTGGTTAAAGATATAACCATTTGGCTGAACTGTACATGGTTAGAACCAGATGAAGCAATGTGAAGGAAAGAGAGCAGGCCGAAGGTTAGAATAGATAAAAGAAAGAATGGATTTAGTTGTACAGTGTTCTGCAACATTTCATAGTGTGGCCTTTACTAAGTCGTTTCCTGGCTCTAATCTTTTCCATTGGTAAAATGAACAAAAATGTTTAGAAACAGACCATTTATAAAAATGACTTAGTTAAAAAAATATTAAAAACAAAATTCAAAACAAAATGATAAAAAGACATAAATAGTAATAGCAACCATAAAAACAACAACAACAAAAAACTACCAACACAATAATATAATTAAATCTGGGGTTTCTAAGTCTATTCATATTCTAGCTTTTAACTGTCATGACGACTTTGAGTTTCATCAGGGAGTAGCCACAATGATGGTGTCTAACTTCAGTGTCTTAAATATTTTCTTGCTGGTATTTTTGCCCATTTTAGTCACTGAGTTTCAGTGGTTAAACCTAATAATTAAAAATGTAAGACTGGAACTACCTTAAAGCTATTCTGGCGTTTGTGTGAAGTGGAAGTGTTTCATTTAATCTAATTTGAAGGTGTGAGGTAACTACAGACTCGGCCCCCCTTCTTAGCAATCTTAGCACAATATCCAAGAATTGAAAGGCATGGAGACTCAATAGCCCTCTTCCCTTAAGCATGTTTCCCATAGGCTAGGACTGAGGCACGTTGGTGGGACAGTGGAAAAGCTGCACTGCTGCTGCCTGTGCCATACCCGTTAGACTTCAATCATCACACCTTCAATCTGGTACTTTGCCTGGGCACTAAAGCTACTAAAAAGGAACAAACATAAAACAAACAAACAAAAAGAACTCAATATAAAATACTTAGTATCTTAAACCATGGCTCTCTACAGAAAAGATGCTTTTCAGACACTATATTTCTAGGAAATCAAAAGCGGGAAGTCAATCAAGACATCTATGACAATAAAGTAGCTTTTTGTCATTAAAAGATTTAGGAAACAAACCTGAGGATGAGATTGATTTCATCTTCCTTGGTCCACTCAGTACCACCACTCTGTTTCCAGTTCAGGTAGTTGAGCCATTTAGAACGACACTGCTTTTCTGAGCGGGTACCCACTCGTTCAGCCACCGCTGCCCAAGACACACCCTGTGTTACTATGTCACCAGGCTCAGTGCTTGTCAATTCATGAACCACCTCTGCAAGTCTCTTTTCTTCTTCTTCTGTCCATTTTCCTGAAAGAAGGAAATCATCCAGACAACTACCACCACTTTCAGCTTTTACAGTCCCGATTCATCCCTGTACTTCCCAGTACAATTTGAAGTATGCAGTAGTACTCAGAGTATATTTCTGAATGGCTTTTTATGGGGAAACCACATATACTTACTAAGACACTTGCAGTTTACTAGCCCAGTAAGGGTCTCAATACAAAAGAAAACAGAATCCTAATAGGAAGTACTAACAGAAAAATTACCCAAAACATACCTATGAAGAAGTATGTACTCCTAAGTTATATTAAGTCCTTTATATAAAAATAGCAAAGTGAGAACAACTCCACTGATAGCTTGATGGACAGAGAAACTAATGCTTTGTCCTAATTCTCACTAAAGGCTCCCTGCTCTGCAGAAGTGATGATTTATGAAGCCATTATTTACAAAAATGAATGACAAAGAACAAGTGGAGTAACACCTAGAAGCGCCCATCTATTTTAGTCAAAACTTAAAGTTTATCCTCATCTTCTTTCCCATTATCCCAACTCCAAGCTACTGTGATGAAATATTAGTTAATTCTGACATTAGTAGTCATACACATTTTATTCCTGGCTTTTTTGAACCCATAACCCTACTAACAAATAATATCAAATGTTCCTCTTGGTCTTTTTATTTATTTATTTATTTATTTATTTATTTATTATTACTCTTCTTTATTTCTGGTTTTAATTTACTAACTAGTAGCTAAAATTTTGTAGAAAATTTCAAAAAGGCTATCTGCTTCAAGGATTTGTTCATCCTACAAACATTTCCTGAATGTTTATTACATGCTAGGTGCAGCTCTGAATACTGTGGATGGATTTAAGACAAATCTCTGTTCTCCTATCAGAGCATGATATGTACTTTAAGGTAAACAGGAGAAAACTCATCAGAAGCCATGTCATAACATGTAAATGAAGCCGGCAAATCAATCTCAATCTCTTAGGGTGGCGATCAGAATGGTAGTATCTTCCCCACAAGAGTTCTTTGCTCATAGCATCATACATATATCTCTTGGGACTTATCTTAAATCTAAAGCTTCCATTCCTACTTCATTCATTAAGCTAGCCACGCCAAAAACAAGAGTTGGTGAAATCTATTTTCTCATTGCCTTGGCAGTAATAGTGATGGTAGTGTACGGTAAGGAGGAAATATTCTTGATTTCACGTTAGTAGGGTAAGAGAGTAAAGATAAATAAATATATACCCTGGAAGCTGAAGCTAAACCTGAGAATTTTTTTTAATTCAATTAAAAAGACTGAACATACATTCTGGATCCTCTGGAGAACATAAGGGCTAAAAGGAAACTATGACAGTATCTACTCTAAACTCTTTATTTTATAGAGGAAAGTGAGGCTCAGAAACATAAAGTGACAATTAATGGCAGAGCCTAAGTATTATTTGTCATAAAGGTTACATTTAACACTATCATCAGTACATCTGTATACATTAACAGACATTTGTAGCCTGACCTGGAGACTGAAATACTAATAATCATAAATTTGTTTTCTGAAAAAATCTACTTCAAATTTGAGATAAGGAAAACATGCAAATCTTTGGAATACAGCTTATTTGACACACGTGTAACTACAATTTTTCATAAACACAAGTTGATAAGCTGTCATTGCTGTAAATTCAGTTAGACAAGTTTAAACTAAAGTTACTTCCTACATATGTCTTAAAAGTAAGTATTTTCCCAAGTAAGTCCTTTGCCACAAAACTGAAACCTGCTAGACCTAAAACCTTTGAAACTAAAGCAATGTCATGTCCTTGTGAACTATGTCACCTTAAATAAAAACATAAAAACCAAGATTAATTGGGTCTGTTTAGCTGAAGAAGTCAGACCAGGAAATAATTTACTTTGAATTAAGATAAATACTATAAGTTTTTTCCCAGATGAGAGGGTAATATATCTGAAGGAACATGAGGCTCAAATGGTGACAAGAAAACCCACCAGTAGTATTCTTAGTACCTGTGTTGCAAGTATCCTTCATCAGTCGGCACCGATCTTTGACAGAAGATGCACTTCTTCCTAGCGCCGCCCCTATTGTTGCCCAGTCATTGCCATGCTTTATCCGGAGCCTAAAACAAGAGTCTGCCAATCAGCATTTGGTTCAACTGTTTTCTCCCTTTTAATTTCATCATTTATTCTTCATTCTTCTTCTTCCCATTTGACTGGTTTGGAAGTTGTGGGCAGCAATACTTTGAGAGCCAAAGTTTGAAAGTGTGGCCTTTTATTGGGGTCCACAGTTGTCTGTGGGTGAAAAAAAAACAGGCAGCAATTGCCCTTTTCCTGGGTCAGAGAAGAAATAAGTAACTTGGATATGTGTTCAAAAAAGACCAAATTTCCCCTCAGGTAATTGACACAGTCTCCCAGGCAAGCCCCAGATTTTTCCCTCTTGAGCATACACCTTTCAAGTTCTTTATACACCTGAGAAAATTTCATGGATCCTTATCATCGTAAGTAGGATCTATCTTCAATTTTTTTCAGGATTTATTCAGTTCATTAAACCATACTTTATGGCCTTAACTCAAAGCAAAATGATATTTCTTGAGATTCAACAATCTTTACACAGTAAGATCAGCCCAGATACTCAGTGATACATTTGTCAAGTCACCAATGTAAAATCAAGTCATGTAGCAAAACCTTGGCTTTGATCTTGGTATATACAAAATCCCCATATTTAGTCTTCAGGCCACCAAAAAATGTTCATGTCATCTCTTCTGGCTCCCCTATTAGTGGTCTGAGGAAGCATGTGGTGACTGACAATAAGAAACTACATTTGTAGGTTTTGGGCATAGCTATATTGTACAGGTTTAGATCTGATAACCTCTTTTAATAGTCAACCACACTTAACAGCAGCCTTAAATTACATCAGTCTGCCAAAAATCTCCTCAAACTTTCAAATAAAAAGTTTTAAAAACACAAGACAAAACCCAAGCAACAATTAATGAAAACAAAATTTAAAACTTACTCCTTGAGCTTCTCAATTTCTTCAGGAGTATATCTAGAAATTCAGAGAAATTAAAAAAAAATCAGTTAAAACAAGGAATGCTAAAAACCTTAAGAAAAACTAGAATTTCATTTAAGAAGATGAATATTAAATCATTTAGCAAGTAAGTATTTTAAAGTATATTATAAAGTGAATTAAAAGAGAAATTAAAAATGTCAGCGAATATTATAAACTAAATTAATGAAGTTAAAAACAAACGCTTCTATTTTCTTAAAAGAAAAAACCAACAACAGTAATTTTAGTCACAATGTAGATATGCACTATAATTTTTTCTCAGAAAAATTCAACATTTAAAACATGCATTTGCTCCTATGTTGTCTAATTCTTCCTTTATTTAGAAGTTAGGTTAAGGCAGTTTGAAATCACAACAATTCTGAAAGATTTATGAATGACATGGTATGGTATAGCTAAAGTGAAAATCTATGAAAAAATCTCTCAAGGTGCTGAAAAAATTAAAACTCTCTTCATTCCTCTAGCCAGGCTGATATAAGCTGGGTCTTTATTTCAATACAGCCAACACAATGTCCATTTATTTATTTATTTATTTATTTATTTATTTTTAAAGTCCATTTATTTAAAAATTATAAAAGGCTGCTCATTTTTTAACCACTTGTACTACATGGAAGGTTTCTGAAAAGTTAAGAAATCATTCAT
Source organism: Pedetes capensis (assembly GCA_007922755.1). Lineage (NCBI taxonomy): Eukaryota > Metazoa > Chordata > Mammalia > Rodentia > Pedetidae > Pedetes > Pedetes capensis. The sequence continues at coordinate 50,587 of VMDO01006147.1, read as the reverse complement.
GCTCCATTAAAAAAAGTCTCTTTTTCTACTGTCATAACATAATCTAATTCCCTTCAGCTTTCAAATATAATCTCATGAGCAGGTTGCTGATGAGTTAGATGAAAACAAGCACCAGGAGCTCAAGAGCTTGGTAGTTATTAGTAAGTCATAGTACTGCCACCTAAAATTCCCAAAGAGAAATTAAAAATATGTCAGTAACATGTAATCACTGTACAGAAGAATCTTAGAGATACCATCCTATAAATGTTACTTGTAACAGAACCCCATACATTGTTTCCACTCTGGTTTTATTTAAAAAATAAATCACTGACCTAAAATGTTCTACTCTAAAATCAAATAGGAAAAATGCTGTCAATGAATTCAGAGATCTTTTAACAATTCCCACATCTTGAACCACTACTATTACATTTTGTTACTTTATTAAAGTAGACTTTGATATGTTTTCACTTTAACCTATGTAAGGCAATTCAGATTCTAATTTCTAAAAGAGGCCTTATTATAATGAAGTTTCACCATATTCTCAACCTAGTCCTGTAGGATAAAATTACTAACAGTAATTCATAGCTGTTTCCACTTAAGGATTTGATTATAGCTCTATTTAAAATAACCATTTCCTCTAATTACATGAAAACATGCAGCATTACAAGTTTTCATACTTTCCCACATGGTTTCTGTCATCATACATGCGAAGCACTCTTCTATAAACTGCAAACAAAGGCCGGTTCAGACCCCATGCTATAGTCCTGTAGAAATCTTTTCTTTCGTCTTTTGACATCTCAAAGATGATTTCTGTAGCATCTTTTATTCCGCGTGCCTAAATGGGTTACAGTTCTTTGATTTAGGGATTTCTGATAAAATGCATGTGGATATACTTTGTTTTAAAATGTTGCTTTAATGCTAAAGGTCACCAATGGCATTTAGAAAAAGAATATACTGCTAATTAATAAGTCAAATATAAACTTAAAAATACTGCAAAAATAAAGTGAAACTTAAATGTTTTAAAATAAATTATATTTAATTCAATAAATTCAATTTCTGTTAACTTTTTAAAATTACAAAAAAATTTAAAATAAATCTAAAGAAAGCAGAAGAAAATCTTAAGAGCAAAATTAACTGGGAATCAAATCATAGAGAAGATGCTTCTAGAAACTGGTTCTTTGAAAAGACAAATTAAGAATAAAATTTGAAACAAACCTCTATCAAAAATTTTTAAAAAGACACAAATAATATTAAAAATGAGAAAACAAGACCCAAGTAGAGATGCTGCAGGGATTAGACAATAAACAAATAATACAAACAATTTCATGGCAGTAAATTTGAACAAACTTCTAGAAAAGTCAACTTACCAAAACTGACTCTGGAAAAACAAAAAATCAAATAGGCATAGATCAACAAAAAATTTTAATCAGTTATTAAACTTTCCATATTAAATACACCAGCTGTAAGTGACAATATCGATAAATCCTACTGAATAGTCAAGAAAGCAAACTTTGATCTTAAAGTATTCTTGAGTAAAGAAAAATAGTGATACTTCCTTGATCATTTTAACAGGCTAGCAAATCTCAATAAAAAATCTAGACAAGGAGAGTTTCCAAAAACGTTTTTTTGGCCAAGTCATTCATTAACATACATCCTACACCTAATATTTTAGTACTGAACACAAAAAGGTTAGTATACCAAAGCAAAAAAGTGAGTTCATCACAGGAATCCAAGTTTATGCCAATTTCAGAAAACTTATTGTGATTCATCGTATCAATACATCTCAGAAAAAATGTGAACTTTCAACAGATGTGGAAAAAACATTGATAAATGAAAAAACTCCTAGGACTTGCTACTTATCTGGTAAAAAGAACATATAAAAACTATAAGGACTGGAAAAGAATCATTTGTAAATATGTATGCTTTGTTGTTGTTGTTATGTGCCATTGAGTCAAGTCCAACTCATAGTGACCCTATGTGCAAACAGAGTGAAACACTCCTGACACTGTGCCATGCCTGGCACTATGCCAGTGCTTCTCTGCTATTCACAGGGTTTTTGATGGCTGATTGTTTCAGTAGTAGGCTGACAGGTCCATCTCCTATTTTTGCAGTGCTGGGGATCCAACAAGGGCTTCAGAGCATGCAAAGCAGCACCGTACCAACTGAGCTAAACCCCAGCCCCTAGATACTTAATGTATTGAGTATGTAGATACTCAATAATCTATGAAAATATTATCTAAACAAAGCATTGTAGCAAGGCTGCTGCATAAAAGTCAATATATATAGTCATTTACATTTCTATACAAAGTATATAAATTAAAAGACAATTCTCATTTATAATAGCAATAAAATTAAAAGTATCAGGACTAAATTTTAGGCAAGTTATGAAAGTCCTTTATGGGAAGAATATAAAATATACTGAAAAATACCAAAGAGGAACTAAAGTGGAGAGTTATATATGGTTTTCTTCAAAAGGAAGGCAGACTATTATAAAGGTGTTAATTCCCCCCAAGTTGTTGTATAGATCAATGTAATCCTAATAAAAATTCCATCAGAGTTTTTCATTCTCTGCAAGCTGATTCTAAATTCATAAAAGAATAGTTAAAGGGCTAAAAATAGCTAAGACATTCATGAAGAGACTTGTCCATTCAGATATTGGGACTTCTAAAGACAATGTTGTACTGGCATAGGTATAACAAAAAGAACCAAGAAACAAATTAGAAAATCTAGAAAGAACTTTGTGGAAGCTTGATTTAGGATAGAACAGACATTTCAGTCATGGAAAAAGACTAACTCTCCATAAATTGTTGTTGTTAGGTGCTGTGGAGTAGGTATCCGACTCATAGCGACCTTCATAGGGTTTTCAATGGCTGAGTGCTTCGGGATTGCCTTGGGAGTGGATTGCCAGGCCCTGCTCCCATTTTTGCAGTGTTGGGAATTGAACTCGGGGCCTCAGAGACTGCAGCGCAGCGCTCTACCCACTGAGCTAAATCCCAGCCCCCTCCATAAATAAAGCTGGGATAATCATCATCTACATGGAAAAAGACAGAATTGAAACCCCAACTCACATTTATATGAGAAAAAAAGCATAAAAAGCAAAATAAAAGTTTTACAACACAATATATGAAAACATCTTCATGCCTTTGAGATGGAAGGATTTTTTAAGCAAGCATACAAAATATAAAAGGATGATGAATTTGATATTGAAATTAATATTTGGGGGGCTATCAAATGACAGCTAAAGAGAAAGAAGGCAGACCCCTTAATTGGGACAAGGTACCTGTAACATAAATGACCAATAAACAATATTCAGGATACATTATAAACATCTAAAATCAGAAAAAAAAAACTTTATAGGAGTATTGGTAGAAAATACAAAGAATTTCAAAGAAGAAACATAAATGGCCAATAAGCATGTAAAAATATGTTTTGAAAATCAATAGCAAAAAACAAAAAATCCAAATGACCATTATCTGTGTAATGGGTAACCTGAAGTAGATTTGTGAAGTATATTTGCACAATGAAATATAGTTAAACAAATCAACACCAGATAGACAGCAAAATCATAGTATTGAGCAAAAGAAGCAACTTATAAAATACTCAAGAGAATGAATCTATTCATATAAATATCAAAAACAAATGAAATTACACCAGTATGTATTTTAGATACTTTTTTTTTTATAGTACTAGGGTTGAAGCCGGGGCTGAGTTTTAGCTCAGTTGGTAGAATGCTGCTCTGCAGTCTCTGAGGTCCTGAGTTTGATTCCCAGCACTCCAAAAATGGGACGACGTGGCAATCCATTCCTGAGGCAATTCCAAAACAATCAGCCATTGAAAGCTGTAAGGGTTGCTATGAGACATGACTTGATGGGACCTAACAACAACAGGGTTGAACCTTTGGTCTTGCTAAGGCTAGGCAAGTTCTCTACCACTGATTCACACTCCCAACCCCTATATAATTTGAGTTGGTGCCTTACTAAATTACACAGGCTGCCTCTGGCCTGGAACCTGTGATCCTCCTGCTTTCAGCCTCTCGAGCAGCTGGGATTACAGGCATGTGCCATGATGCTAGCCATTTTAGACCCTTTTTTAAGTATGAAACTTCACAGTATAAATTTTTTTTTAAACTTTAGAATTTTTTCTAAAATTCTTTCATTGATACAGATTCAACTTTCCAAATAATGAAACCTAAGTATTTACTGGGGGCTGGGATTTAGCTCAATTGGTACAGTGTTGTGCTGCAGTCTATGAGGTCCCGAGTTCAATTCCCAACACTGCAAAAATGGGAGCAGGACCTGGCAATCCACTCCTGAGGCAATCCCGAAACAGTCAGCCATTGAAAACCCTATAAGGGTCACTATGAGTTGGATACCGACTCGATGGCACCTAACAACAACAACAAGTATTTACTGAGCACGTATATGCAAAGGTACTGTGTTAAGGATGACCATATAGTGAGGTGAAAAATTCTTGCCCTCACACCTCATTTTTGTTTGTCCCAGTTACTATCACTTATCCTTTTGCCTAAAATATGGACTATATGACATTTAAGTCAGTGCAGCCTGTAGTCATACCACTGTGGTGTCTGATCTCAGAAGCTAAGCAGAGTTGGGCCTAGTTAGTCATTGGATGGGAGACCACCTAGGAACAGGAGGTGCTATAGGCTTGGGAGAAGGACCTGACAACCCACTCCCCAAAAAACAATCAGCCATTGAAAACCCTATGAATAGCAGAGAAGCACTAACATAAGAATACTGTTTTGCCTGTTGTATGTAGGGTCTCTATGAGCTGGACACCGACTCAACGGCACCTAGCAACAACAGCAAGTAAATGGAATTCTCTAACATTTAAAAATGGCTCTACCACATTTTTAGAAGAGTACTATATAATAAAAAGCATGGTCAAAAATCAAATGATCTTCTTCCAAGATCAGTGCATCTTTTGCACATTTCCTATTTCTGTCAGTCCTATCATTACTCTCCGAAGTACACCAAATAAAAATGCTTTTAAGTTACTTTAATTCTTCCTTTTCCTTCTTCCCCAACATCCAGTCACCAGGCTTCCAGATAGACTACTTACTTCTTTGTCTTTTCTTGTTAATTCCAATTTCCTCACTGTAGTTGAGTTCTTGGCATTCTTAACTAGTCTAACTGAAAGAGTCCTCTGTTGTATTGTTGCTGTTAGGTGCTGTCGAGCTTAACTCAGAGTGACCCTCAGAGTTGCCAATGGCTGATTGTTTTGGGATTGCCTTGGAGTGGATTGCCACATCCTTCTCCTATTTTTGTGGTGCTGGGAATCAATCCCAGCACCTCAGAGACTGCAGATCGGCACTCTATCAACTTAGCTAAATCTCAGCCCCTGAAATGGTGCTCTAGAAGGTCTCAAATCCTAGTCTCACTCCTGCCATTTAATCATGACATTGGAAGGGTCCTTGGAGATCATCTATGCCAATCTCCTAGACAAGAAACCACCTTAATTCTCAAAATTCAGTGTTTCTTACCATTCTTTACTGCCTTATCTAAACATGTAGTATTTTCTAGGGTTTTTTTTTTTCTTTTGTTGCAGTGGTGGAGAGCAAACCCAAGGCTTTGTGAATGCTAGGCAGGCAGCCCAGCTCCATTTTCCAGTTTTAACTGTATGTGACCAGTGGATAACTTTTAATACACTTCTGAATATGTTTTCAATGTTCACTGTTTTTCTGTTTCTCTTAAAACAGTAAATTTGATGGAAGATCTTCATTCATCAGTAAATAATTAGATTTTAAACCTCTTATAGTTTATATGGGGCTGGGATTTAGCTCAGTTGGTAGAGCTCTGTGCTGCAGTCTCTGAGGTCCCAAGTTCAATTCCCAACACCGCAAAAATGGGAGAAGGACCTGGCAATCCACTCCCAAGGCAATCCCGAAACAGTCAGCCATTGAAAACCCTATGAGGATCGTTATGAGTCGGACACCGACTGGACGGCACCTAACAACAACAATAGTTTATACAGCTTAACTTGTGAAGGCTGCAATTAAAATCAGGCTTAAGAATGTGGACATTCTAAGCAGCAATTTATTTATATATCTCAAACAATAAGAAACTGGTCAAATAAATACTTTATACCCCCTCTTCCCCAAATAATGCTAATAGTCTTCATATCAAACATGCATTATAGGCAACAAGTCTCTGGAAAATATTTCCATGAGAAGACAACAGTTCTATCCCACCAATCTCTCACTTAACTAAACTACCAACTTTTCTCAAAAGTTTTAATGCTTCTCAGCCCAGTGTGGTAGTGCACACTTGTCATCCCAGCGACTCGGCAAGTGAAGGCAGGACGTACAAGTTAGAGGCCAGAGGCAGCCTGTGTAACTTAATGAGACTCTGTCTCAGAATAAAAAAATAAAATAAAAGCACCAGGCACGATGGCGCATGCCTGTAATCCCAGTAGCTAGGGAGGCAGAGGCAGGAGGATCACAATTTCGAGACCAGAGGCAGCCTGCATAATTTAGTGACACCCTGTCTCAAAAAAAGTGAAAAAATGCTGAGCAACAAGGAATCAGAGATCAAAAATACCTGGCATATTAAATTAACCTCTTTAACATTAATCAAGATAAACAGTCTCTGGAAAACTGGCCTTTAAAGTCCAGGCTAGAGAATTAGAACTTTATCCTTCAGGAAATGAGAAGCATGTATCATTCACATGGCAGAAGCCTTTATCATTCTTGCCCTGTTTTCAGTTTTCCTAAATACATGTCTAGTTGTTCAAAAGCAAGTACTACACATTAAGGATATTCCCATCTCCAGTGCATCAAAAATTCTGTGTTTAAAGGAAATTTAGTGAAGTGGACTAAGACAGCAAGAAAAGATAGTCTGAATATGAAAATAAACTAAAATTTAATTTTTTTAAAGGAATGGACTAGTATGATGCAGTAAGTTGAAAGAAGATGTACCTCAGGCTGTAGACAATATAACCTGTAATTTACATGCTACTTGAAAAAGTAAGATGTTGAGAGGTTACAAAGATTTCATCTAAACTTCAGGTGGTAACTAAATTAATAAAACTATTTTATGCTAAGAAGTAAAAATTTGTTTAAAGTATATTAAAATCATATATAGTACCTTAGAATTATTAAGCTATAACATTATTAGTTAGTCATCTGTCACAAAAATTAGTGAAATGCTCCTAATAATAACAAACAATACTACTTGGACATTTCTGCAACTGGCAATAAACAAATTAGTGAAATATAAAATCTATGTCATAGGGTACCTTCAGATAACGTTCAATATTGTTCATCAAAATATCAATTTCTTCCTTGGACCACATCCCCTGCTTCCATTTATGCCCTTTAAAAGAAAATAAGTAATATTATAGGAAACGTTATTCCTTGAGAGGAATAAAATACAAAAGATTTCCTTTGTGATTATCATTAGGAATAAAATGTAGCTATTTTAATGTCTCATTCATCTGAAATTTGAAATATCCCCAGGTGAGTTGCTTCTGTAACCTCTAGTTTTTAAGTTAGAACATACATGACCCTACTGGATAAAGATAATTAAAAGGTTTAAAAAATATTACTTCTCTTAATCTTTCAGAAATACGAATCTGCTAAAAGAAGACTTACAAAAATAAGAAAGTCAAATCATGCTCAAAACTTTTTGAAAAATTTCTCCCATGAAAAGAAAGTTTTATAGGCAAAAGAAGTATGCAAAAGATTCTAGGGCAAGGTAAACATAACACACTGGATATAAGTGAATAATATATTTTAAAGAATAGTTACTATACAGTACTTGAAAACAATTAGTTTACTTATTTTCTGCTTGCTTTACTTCAGAGTGGCACATGTAAAGTTCCCATCTTTTTGCAGCAGCAGCAGCATCCCCAGCCACGCTTGTAAGTACTGCAGCATTCGAAATATGATGCTACTTTAAGCTTCTGAAGGACTTTTTGGACGAAAGTTGCCAGCCTTTTGCAAAGGACTTCCTACTCTCCTAAGCAATACCAATACTGAATTTTAAATGCGATCACCACCAATCTGTTCCAAAATTAACAAGATAAAAACTACTTTGTATCAGAATAAGAAAGAATTATTACTGAAAAAAAATGTGGATGTCATGGCCTCATTTAAAGTCATTCAGGATGAAATTGAATTCAACTGGAAAAACTCAACTACTATAATTATTCAATCATAATTATGAAAATCCAACTCAGAATCTTGACAACTATAAGCCCTTCTTATCTCCCTCTTTTCTATAGGGAACTAAAATTCATAGTGTATCTTACCTTTATTAGTTAGAGAATCCTTATCTTCTTTAGTTGTAAACCATGCCTGGCTAACTGCTGAAACTTCCTCATTGCCCAGGGGAGATATTTCATCTAGTTGCTCATTCTGCAAAATCTTGAAAAGGTAAAAGTAAAGAAAAAAAAGTAGCAGCTTGATTTAATATCCAACTTGAATTATCTCTGTTTGTAATATTGTTGTTAGGTGCTGTCAAGTTGGTATCTGACTCATACGTACAATAGATGAAACACTATTGTCATGTTTCTTTGCTATTCATTGGGTTTTCAATGGCTGATTGCTTTTTGGGAGCGGGTGGCCAGATCCTTCTCCCAAACCTACAGCACTTGGTGTTCCTAGGCGGTTTCTCATCCAAGTACTAACCAGGCCCAACCCTGCTTAGCTTCTGAGATCTCATGGGATCAGATGCCATAGTGGTACAGCTGCAGGTGTTTGTAATGTTAGGCCTTATAAAACTCTAAAACTGCAATATGTAATTCACTTTTTTAGAGTAGTAGCTTCAGCTTTATATAATGTACATCAAAAGTACATTATTTAAATCAGTATAGGAAGCTGGGTGTGGTGACACATGCCTATATTCTTATAATCTTAACACTCAGGAGGCTGAGGCAAGAGGATTGTGAGTTTGAGGCCATGCTGAGCTACACAGTGAGATCCTGTCTCAAAAAAATTTAAAAATCAATATAGGGAAAAATGGGAGATCTCTCAAGAGGTAACATTTAACTCTACTAAATAAATAAAAAAATAAAGAAAAGAATCCATAAAACAATTCAATATTCAAAATAGGTTCTCCCAAAGCCATTTGTATATTTATATGTATTCAATGAACTTATATACACAGTTGAAGTTAGTTATAGATAGGAACATGGAAATATTAGGGTTGGGTGTCAAGACTAGTTAATACTGTCAGAGGTGGTTTACTCCTTAAATACATAGTCATCTGTAATGTCTTTTTTTTGTGTGGTACTGGGGGTTGAACCCAGGGCCTCGGACACCACTGAGCTGCACCCCCAGACCATTTTTTTTTTTACTTTTTTTTGAGACAGGGTCTCACTAAGTTATGCAGACTGCCTCTGGTCTTGAAATTGCAATCCTCCTGCCTCCACCTCCGAAACCGCTGGGACTACAGGCGTGTGCCACCACGCCCGGCTTGTAAATGCAATTTCTTGATGAACTTAATATCACTGTCTGCTTTTTGTGTGGTAACTTTGTTTTAGCTAATTTCTACAGTTGATTCCCAACATATTAATATACCTTCCTCTCAAAGAACTATATAGTACTAATACTCATTATTAACATTGCAGCTAAAATGACCTTTTGTGCAACCATCATTGGCTACATTCTCAATTATAAACATACCTTACCTGAAACATACTGTTTCAGGTAAAAAAAACTGTTCCCCCATCCCCCCCAGTACTTGGGGGTTGAAGCCAGGGACTCGACATACTTTGCAAGTGCTTAACCAGTGGGCTGTACCCCAGCCCCGTTTTTACTTTTTGAGTCAGGTTCTCTCTAAATTATGCGTGCTCCCTCTGGTCTCAAACTTGCAATCCTCCTGCCTCTGCCTCTGGAGTTGCTGGGATCGTAGACATGTACACAATGCTTGGCTCCAAAGCTGCTTCAAACAAGACTGACTTTTGCTTAAAAGGAGTTACAGCATAAATGAAGACTTGGCTAGTGCTACCAAATCACGTATAAGTCTGTCATAGGCAGACCAGGACAAGGGGAGAGTCATCTGCTTAGTTTCTACTCAACTCAGTTTCTGGCCTGATTAAACTACTAAGCTAAGTCACTGGCTGGAAGTCCTAAGACTATTACTTGAATAGGCAGAAATTGACCTTCTAATAGCAAGAGGAACTGAAACCCATCTTACTTGAAAAGAGATATGCTGCCAGTGAATAGCCAAAGCATAATGAAGAGAATAATGTTCCTACTCTTATTATCATACTTTTATATCTGGTGCTAATAAATTTTATTTATGGAAGTTTTTTTAAAATTAGCTAGACATTACTGGAACAAGTATAAAAGGTTTTATAGCCTTATATTTATGTAGGACATCTAGATTTCTATTTTTCTTTTTAAGATTAAGACAGATTTTTATAAAGCCAAGAACTGAGACAGACTATATGATACCTATGGTCCCATGTATTCTGGCAATCACAATTCTGTAAGATTTGGTATAGGAGATACATGTTGGTAAGAACTGAAATAGCTATCAAAGGACCTTGACACATATAATACTCACTTAAGAATTATAATGTAGAGATTACTTAGATGATCTTTTCTTAATCAGTTAGAAAAGAGAATCAAATCAATTTTCAAAGTGTGTTTAAATATATAGCAGAATCCACTCTATGAACCTTAGGAATAAACCTGTCATACTGATTTACTGCTGTCTTTGGGCACTTGATGCCTTATGGTTCATTTTCCTGATGAAGAGATAATTATTTCTTAAGTCACTGTAAATAGCTAGCAAGTGAGCAAATAATTAAGTGGTAGCAGTAATTTTCAACACTGTTAATAACAAATGAGTTTGCTGAGTACAGCAGGAGACTTGGGCATGTAGAACATTACCAAAAGAGTGCCACTCTGCATGCTATGCAGCCCTTAGGTTTGATTCCCAGCACCACAAAAGTTGGAGAAGGACCTGGCAGCCCACTTTTGAAACAATCCCAAAACAATCAGCCATCTGAAACTCTATGAATAGCAGAAAGGCAATGACTCAGTCCCAGGCATGGCACATTATAAAACGAGTTTCATTCTGTTGTACATAGAGTCACTGTAAGTCAAACTTGACTTGATGGCACCTAACAACAACCATAATATATATTAAGTTCTACAATATTAAGCTCCATTATTCACTACTTTATATATAAATCTTAAAATTATTGAGGCTTTACTTAGTATGCTGTTGTTTGTTAAATGAATTCTTTGTGAATTAGTTGCAGGAATTCATGTCTGTAATATATATAGGGCTTAGAATATTCAACCCACTGAAGACCTCTTAAAACCACAAAGTACTGAATACATGGGGACTTTTTATAGATTATAATTGTTTTCCAAGATAGTCTCACCCCTGGAATGAGAAACAGTATATTGTTAATGTTGTTGTTAGGCACCGTTGAGTCGGGTCTGACTCATTGCAACCCTATATACAACAGAAATGAAATACTCCGTGATTCTGTGCCAGTTACATGATCTTTTCTATGTTTAAGTCCATTGCTACAGACGCTTTGTCAATCCATCTAGATGAGGGTTTTCCTTTTGTTTGTTGATCTGTTACTCTCACTAAACATGATGCCCTTCTCCAGGGATTGGTCCCTCCTGACTACATGTCCAAAATATGTAAGATGCAGTCTAGCCATCCTTGTCTCCAAGGAGCACTCTGGTTGCACTTCTTCTAGGATAGACTTGTTGGCTCTTTTGGCAGTCCATGGTACATTCAGTATACGTTTCCCGCACCATAATTCAAAACCATTAATTCTTATCCTGTCTCTCTTATTCACTGCCCAGCTGTCACAACCATAAGATCAAAAGACAATGGTATGAGTCAGGCACACCTTTGTCTTCAATGTGACATCTTCACTTTTCAATACTTTAAAGAGTTCTTTTGGAATAGCTTTTCCGATTGCAGTGTATCTTTGATTTCTTGACTGCTGCTTCCACAAGTGTTGATTGTATAACTAAGTGAAGCAAAATCTTGGACAACATCAGTCTTTTCTTCATTTATGATAAAGCTGATTACCAACCCAATTGCAGGGATTTTTGTTTTGTTGATGCTGGGTGGCAATCCACACTCAAGGCTGTGTTCCTTGATCTTCATCAGTAAATGTTTCAAAACCTCATCACTTTTAGCAAGCAGAGTTGTGTCATCTACATAATGCAGGTTGTTAATGAGTCTTCCTCTAATCTTGATGCCACATTCTTCATAAAGTCCAGCTTCTTGGTTTATTTGCTCAGCATAGATATTGAAGAGGTATGTTGTTGTTGTTGTTAGGTGCTGTCGAGTCGGTATCCGACTCATAGCGACCCTCTGTACAACAGGGGAAACACTATTGTCAGTGCTTCTCTGCTGTTCATTGGGTTTTCAATGGCAGATTGATTTTTTTGGGAGGGGGTTGCCAGGCCCTTCTCCCAAGCCTTACAGCTTCTGGTGTTCCCAGGCGGTCTCCCATCCAGGTACCAACCAGGCCCGACCCTGCTTAGCTTCCGAGATCTGACGGGATCGGATGCCACAGGGCTACAGCTGCAGGCGCTGAAGAGGTATAGTGAAAGGATATAGCTCCGACACACACCTTTCTTGACTTGAAACCAAGCAGTGTTTGTTTCCTTGCTCTGTTCAAATGACTGCCTCCTGGCCCATGTACAGATTCCTCATGGGTACAATTAGGTGCTCAGGTATTCCCATTCTTTGCAGTGTTATCCGTACTTTGTTATGATCCACACAGTAAAATGCCTTTGCATAGTCAATAAAAGATAGATATCTATCTGGTATTCTCTGCTTTTAGCTAATATCCATTTGACATCAGCAATGATGTCCCTGGTTCTTCGCCCTCTTCTGAATCCAGCTTGATTTTCTGGCAGTTCCCTGTCTCTATAATGCTGCAGTTGCTTTTGAATGATCTTTCATAAAATTTTGCTTGTGTGTGATATTAATAACATCGTTCAATGGTTTCCACATTCAGTTGGATACCCTTTCTTAGGAATAGGCACAAATATGGATGTCTTTCAGTCAGTTGGCCAGGTAGCTGTTTTCCAAATCTCTTGGCATAAACAAGTGCTGCATCTGTTTGATGAAACATCTCTATTCGTATTCCATCAATTCCTGGAGCCTTGTGTTTTGCCAATTCCTTCAAGGCAGCTTCCACTTTGTCCTTCAAAACCATTGGTTCCTGATCATTCCAACTTCTTGAAATGGTTGGTCATCTACCAATTCTTTTTGGTATAATGACTATGTATTCCTTCTTTTGATGTTTTCTGTGTCGTTTAATATTTTCCCTGTAGAATCCTTCACTATTGCCACTCAAGATTTGATTTTTTACTTCAATTTCTTAAGCTTGAGAAACAGAGAGCATATTCTTCCCTTTTGATTTTTCTCTCTCCAGATTTTTGCACGTCATTGTAATATTTGATTCTGTCTTCTTAAGCTGCCCTTTGAAATCTAGTTAGTTCCTTACTTTTATCACATCTTCCTTTTACTTTAGCTGCTCAACATTCAAGGGCAAGTATCAGTGTCTGTTTTGACATGTAATTTGGTCTTTTCTTTTTTCCTGTCTTTTAAACCTTTTCTTGAGGTGATCTGAACTCTGGTGGGATATACATTAGGTCATCCTTGGCTCTCATACGTTTGTTCTAACTTTCTTCAGCTTCAGTTTGCACCTGCATATGAGCAGTTGATGGTCTGATCCACAATCAGCACATGGTCTTGTGCTGATATTTGATATTGAACTTTTCCATCATCTCTTCTCACAAATGTAGTCATTTTGATTCCTGTATGTTCCATTGGGTAAATTCCATGTGTATTATCACTGTTCATTTTGGTGAGAAAATATATTTGCAATGAAAAGGTCATTGGTCAGACAAAATCTTATCATGCGATCCCCAGCATCATTTATGTCACCAAGGCCTTATTTTCTGACTACTGAGCCTTCCTCTTCGGGTCTAACTTTTGCATCCAGTCACCAGTAATTATCAGTACATCCTCATTGCATGTTTGATCTATTTCAGATTGCAGAAGCTGGTAAAAATCATCCCTATCTTCATTTGTGGCCTTAGTGGTGGGTGAGTAAATTTGAATAGCAGTCATATTAACTGGCCTTCCTTGTCAGCATATGGATATTATTTTGTCACTGACAGCAATGTACTTCAGGACAGATCTTGAGATGTCTTTTTTGATGATGAATGCAACCCCATTTCTCTCTGTCATTCCTAGCGTACTAGACCATATCATTATCTGATTCTAAATGGCCCATGCCAGCACATTTTAGCTCACTGATACCTAGAATGTCAATGTTTATGAGCTCATTTCCCTCTTGACGATTTCCAATTTCCCTAGATTCATAGTACATACATTCCATGTTCCAAATATTAATGCATATTTACAATTATTCCTTCTCATTTTGAGTCATGCTATATCAGCAAATGGAGGCCCCTGGAGCTTTACTCCATTTCCATCACTAATGTAGACTCTACTTTGAGGATGAAACTCTTTCCCCAGTAGGTCTGAATGCCTTCTGATCTGGGGGGCTTATTTTCCAGCACTATGGCAGATAGTGTTTCTCTGCTACTCATAGGGTTTTGAATGCCTAATTGTTTCAAAAGTGGGCTACCAGGTCCTACTCCCTAATCTGTCTTAGTCTGGAAGTTCAGCTAAAACGGGTGCAAATCAAATGGAATATAGACATGGTTATTTTTACTGAAAACTGAACAGAAGTGAGACTACTTGGTCTTAAAGTTTGTAATGACTCTGGCAAGATCTATATCTAAAGTATGGTATTTTCTATTGCTTCAGGGGGCCTGATAAAAATTCCTATCTACTGAAATCAAAGCACAAATTATGAAGATGTCCAATATGGTTTAAAGTGGTCTGATGTACATTTGAGACTCACTCTTCTGGAAATTCCATGATTTTCTGAACTATTTTGATGCTTATTACTGAAAAAATGGTCCAAGGTTCATCACAGACGAGAACACTCGTCTGAGATGTTCTTAGTCCTTGATGTTACATATCAACTTGTAACTACATGTTTCTTGTCATTGAGATGCTTCATAAAAAAATACTATGTCTCTACTTCAAAAATACTAAATACATTTTAAAATGAAGACATGAAGCAAAAGGACATGCTACTAAAAACAAAAAGTACAATCAGACATAAATTTATATGTAATATAGATTTAAGCTTCAGACTATCTAAGGCACCAAAGAGTTCTGATTACTTTTGACAGAAGTAACCTAGCTAGACCTTATGTAAGACAACTATAAGAAGTTCACATTAGAAAAGTAAGGCCTACTATCCAATCTCTTGACATAATAAAATGTAACCTATTCCTATGAACACTAGAAAGAGCAGTACTATCATAATTACTACTGTTGTTAACACCTCAAGTAAGATCACTATACGTCGATAAACACATATGTGTTATTCCTGTTTCAACAGATGTTAACCAATCTACAGAGAAGAAATTTTTAAACATCTATCTTTGCTCACAACAGAGAATCCTATGTGGGGACTAGAAATCTTCATGAAGTGATAGGTCCTTTTTTAACTTTGTGGTTGCTATTTTGTCAAAGTATGTTCTTATCATTTTTACCTGAACTATGTGTCAATGATTACCTTTCTGAGGCCAATTAAAAGATGTACTATACCTGGATCTGTGTCACAGTTCCCTCCGTAAGCTCATCATCTGCCACCTCTGTGGTTGCGGTCATGGTCACCTCAAAGCTCTGATCATTTTCTGAAACTTCAAGAAAAGAATAATTCATCAACACAGCAACAATGTGGGATTTAATTATTCTAAAAATGTGCATGAAAGAAAAAGTGACCGTCTAATTTCCTAATATAGTTCTTATCAATACATCCCACATGTACATATTCATTTGTTTAATAAACATTTATTGTGGATTTAATTCATACCATGTACACAAAAATCCTACCTTCATGGAGCTTATATTCTAGTGAAGGATGACACAAAATGACCAAAATACTCTGTTGGGTGGTAGTTATAAGGTACAGAGAAAAAAATAAAGCAGGAATGGGGTAGGGTGTGGGAGTGTGTTTAAAAGTTTGGACAGGAAGCTAGGGAAAGTGACTAAAATTTGGAACAAAGTAACAAAGGAAGCAATGATACAGGTACCATCAGGAAGAGCATTTCAAGGAGAGCTAAGCCCAAATGCTCTGAGATGGGGCATGCTTGGACTGTTCATGAGTGTAACAAGCCTATTGTTTTTATAGCAGATTGACAAGAACAGTAGGAGATTGTGTGGGGCCTTATAAGCCACAGAAAAGACTCTGGCTTTAACTCTAAGACAGAACTCCATCAGGAGATTTTGAATAGAGCAATCATATAACCTGATTTTCATTTTAACAGGCTAAATCTGACTGCTATGAAGAAAATAGTTTGAAGGGCTGAAGAGGTGGCGTGAGATCAGTTAAAAGAGGCTAATGCAGTAATTCATATAAGAGAGGTCAGTGGCTTGCACTGGGGTGAAGTGTAAGTAGTTCAAATTGTGGATATAATATGATTGAGCCAATAAGATTTTCAGACAAACTAGATGTGGGAGACACTGAAAAGCCAAGGATGACATTAAACTTTTTCTTTTTAATCTGAATAAATGGAGGACTAGATCTGGCACTAGGACTGGGATTTAGCTCAGCTGGTAGAGCTCTGAGCTGCAGTCTCTGAGGTCCCAAGTTCAATTCCTAGCACCGCAAAAATGGGAGAAGGACCTGGCAATCCACTCCCAAGGCAATCCCGAAACAGTCAGCCATTGAAAACCCTATGAGGGTTTTCAGATACCGACTTGGCGGCACCTAACAATAAGATCCGGCAATGCAATGCATAGCACATTGGACTTCAAAGAGAAATCTGGGCTGAAATGAACCTGAGAGTCATCACCAGAGAGAATATTTTATACTGCAAGTTGAGATCAACTAGAAAGTGAGGAAGACTCATTAACAACCTGCACTATGTAGATGACACAACTTTGCTTTCTCGAAGTGAAGAGAATTTGAAACATTTATTGACGAAGATAAAAGAGCACAGCCTTCGGTATGGATTGCACCTCAACATCAAGAAAACAAAAATCCCTGCAACTGAGTTAGTAAGCAACTTCATGATAAAATGAGAAAAGATTGAGGTTGTCCGAGAGTTTGCTTTAATTGGTTCTACAGTCAACACCCACAGAAACAGTAGTCAAAAAGTCAAAGACACATTACCTCGGGAAGAGCTGTTGCAAAAGACCTCTTTAAAGTGTTGAAAAGGAAAGATGTCACATTGAAGACAATGGTGTGCCTAACTCAAGCCACGATATTTTCAGTCTCATGCTTGTGAAATCTGGACAATGAATAAGGGAAACGAGAAGAATTGATGGCTTTGAATTATGGTGCTAGAAACGTATACTGAATATATCATGGACTGCCAAAAGAACCAATAGATCCATCCTAGAAGAAGTGAAACCAGAATGCTCCTTGGAAGCAAGGATGGCTAGACTGCATCTTTCACGTTTTACTTTTGACAGAAGTAACCTAGCTGTGGCTAGGAGGGACCAATCCATGGAGAAGGACATGATGTTTAGGAGAGTGGTGGGTCAACAAAGAAAAGGAAGACCTTCAATTAGATGGATTGACACAGTGACCCCAACAATGGGCTTAATCATAAAAAAGATAATGTGCCTGGCACAATGTCAGGTAGTGTTTTATTCTATTGTACACAGGGTCACTGTGAGATGGACCTGACTTTATGGCACCTAACAATAACAAGGAAGTCAGCAAAAGCAGGAGAAAGAAACAGTCTAAGAATTCCTGGGTCCTGTGGTGGTCCACATTTAGAGATTTGGGTGCATACATTAGCATAAATACAACGAAATGGGAGAAACAAAAAGAAAACTACAGAAATATGGTCCCTAGAAGCTAAGTGCCATAATGTTTCAGGGAGGAAGTGACAAAAACCATCAAGTTTGTAGACAGATAAGTAAGACAAAGTCTTAAAAAAAAAAAAAAAAAAAAAAAAAAAACGGCCACTGGATATAACAAGGCCTCTGGAGACCTGGTAAAAAGTTTTGGTGAAGGAGGGAAAACATGAATGGAGTTGTTTAAGGAAAAGTGGAAAAAGAAATGGAAGTATAGGTAATTCTTTCCAAGTATCTGTTTCAAAGGCAAGGAGAGAAACTGGATAGGGATGAAAAGTGGACTAAGGGACTTATTTTAAAGAAAAGTAGCGTGTAATACTAATGGGAGTAGTAAGTAATAGAAAGTGAAAAATTAACAAATCAGAAGAAAGAGGAAAGAATTACTGGAACAATATTCTTGAATAGGCAAAAGGGATGAAATCTGGTAAAAGAGTAGACCTTAGCTAGGATGAATATAATACATGGACATAGGTGCAGATGGGTGTAGTAACATTATTTCCTGGTTCTTGTAATTTCTCAGTGAAGTAGAAAGCAAGGTTGTCAGCTGAAAGGCAGAGGAGGTACTGGAGGTTTCAGAACATATCAAATAGCAATCACAGAGTGGGAGAAAGAACACTAGAAAAGTAAGCTGTGACTGTTAGGAAACTTAATGAGCCCATTGGAGGATAATGGTCAGGATTAAGACCAGTGAGACTGCTTGTCCTATTTTCTCTAATGTCCTTCAATTAGCTGCACTGGTATATATGTAAATGGGCAAAGATAGATTTAGATAGAGTTATGGTTTCACTAACAAACAATGAGAGAAAAGTAAAAGGTATCTGAAGGTAAATACAAGATAATGATTATAATGATTAATGATGAAGCTGCAACTAAGTGAGGAGAAAAAAAGGATAGATGTGTAAGAGGACCAACAAAATTATGATAAGATCAACAGACCCCTCCAGTAGGATAAAGGACTGTAGGAGTTATTGTGTGTGAGAAAAGAAATGAGCTGGGAAGGAGTAGTGTTAGGAAAAAAAAAAAGGCTGAAGGAGATTACAAATGGGATTCCAGTAAGAGGTAATGGCAATAATGGTAAAGGAAGTAATAAATGGAGGGGAAAGAGAGTAAGAGGCTAAAGTATTGAAAGAATCACCTAAATACCACATGACACTATGAACAGGACATAGTGTAAATGCATTGGTGGATGACTACAAAAGAAGTGGTATGTGAGCTAGAATGATTAATATGAGATAAATTTTATCAGTATTAAAAAGCATGTAAGAAAAAAGCCTGAATATTATAATTAAATTTAAATGTAAATCTTTACTCAGTTATCAATGATGGTGTCCAATGCAGAATCCCATGTTTTTCTCTTAAAAAGTTTGACATATAGTAATTGTACATTGTGGTATAGTGTGACAATCTGATACATGCATACCATGTACAACAATCAAACCTGGGCAACCAAACCAGGAAACTAGTGTTTCTCTCTTCAAATATTTACTTCTCTATATTGGGAAAGGCCTCCATACCTCCTCACTCACAAAATACATAATTGTTAAGAACCAGTTACCCTATTGTTTTGCAAAACACCAGAAGCTACTCCTCCCATGTAATTGCATCCTGTTGTTATTCAGCCTCCTCAAAGTTCCCATCATTTAAAACCTCCAGCAATCGTCATTCTACCTTCTTCCTTCATGAAATCAATCCCTTTAGCTTTCTGTGCCTGGCTTATTTCACCCAAGACAATATTCCTACTTCCATCCATATTGCTGCAAATAACAGAATTTTATTCCTTTTTATGGTTGAATAAATTCCGTGGTGTCTATACAACATATCTTCTTTAGCCATACACCTAGGTTGGCTACTGTGAACAGCACTATAAGCATGAGAGTATGGGCATTTCCCTGATACAGTGATCTAATTTCTTTTGGATAGGGCTGGGATTTAGCTCAGTGGGTGGAGCACTGTGCTGCAGTCTCTGAGGTCCTAAGTTCAATTCCCAGCACCGCACAAATGGGAGACTGGCCTGGCAATCCACTCCCAAGGCAATCCCAAAACAGTCAGCCATTGAAAACCCTATGAGGGTTGCTATGAGTCAGATACCAACTAGACAGCACCTAACAACAACAGCACATCCAGTGAGACAGCTGGGTCATATAAAAGTTCCACCTCTCCTTTAGGAGTCTCCAGTATTTTCCATAATGGCTGTAATATTTTACATTCTCACAAACAGCATGTAACAGTTCCTCTTTTTCTGCATCCTTGTGAAAATGTTACTTTTGTTATTTATTTTTTTGATTATAGCCATTCTAGCTGGGGTGAGATATCTCAATCTCATTACTCAGACAAATAGATCTGTTCAAATTTTCTGTCTTTATGGTTCAATTTTGGTAATCTGTATCCAGAAATGTATCCATGTCTAAGTTTTCCAATTTATTGGTATGCAGTTGTTTATAGCTGTCTCGAATGATCCTTTGTATTTTTGTGGTATCAGTTATAATTTCTCATTTTGACTCTGATTTATTTGAGTCTTCCCTTTTTTCCCTGGTTAATCTAGCTAATGGCTCATTAGTTTTTTATGTTCAAAAAACCAACTCTATTTCATTGATCTTTTGTGTTATCTTTTTAGTCTCTATTTTGTGTATTTCTGCTCAGATCTTTGTTATTTCTTCCCTTCTAATTTGGAGTTTGGTTTGTTCTTACTTGTCCAGGTCCTTGAATGCATTGTCTGGTTATTTGAAATCTTAAAAAAAAAAATAATGTAGGCACATATTGCTATTATATTCTCTTTTAGTACTGCTTCTGAGGTGTCCCTTAAGTTTTGGTATGCTTATTCTCATTTTCATTTGTTTCAAGAAATTTTTGGATTTTCCTTCTGAGTTCTCCACTAACCCATGTTCATTCAAGTGTGTTATTTAATTTCCTTGTTATTTATAAGATTTCTCAAGTTCTCCTTGTTGATTTCTAATTTTATTCCATTGTGGTCTGATAACTACTTTTTAAAATTCATTGGGACTTGTTTTGTGGCCTAATATATTGTTTATCCTAGAGAATGCTCCATGTGGTGATGAGAAGAATGTGTATTCTTCAGCTGTTGGATGAAAGGTTCTGTGAAGTCTGTTTGGTCTATTTGATTTATAGTACAGTTTAACTCCATAGTTTCTTTGTTGATTTTCTGTCTTATCTGTCCACTGACGAGAGTAGGGTGCTGAAATACCCAGCTATTATTTTATTGAGTTCATTCTCTCTTGTTAATGTTTGCTTTATGTAACTGGGTACTCTGGTTTTGAGTGCATGCATATTTACAATTTTACTTACTTTTTACTGAAAAGATCTCTATCATTACAGTGACTTTTATTGTCTCTTTTTACAGTTTTGGATTTAAAGTGTATTTTATCTTTATAGTTAACTCTGGCTTACTTTTGATTTTCCTATGTGTAGAATATCTTTTTCCATTTTTTTACTTTCAATCTGTGTGTGTCCTCATTGATGAGGTTAGTTTCTTGTAAGCAGCATATTAGAATTTTGTTGGTAAATTCATTTTGCCAACCTAAATGTTTTAATTGGGAAATAATACATTTAAGCTCGAGGTTATTACTGATAACTAAAGACATACTCTTGTCATTTTTTTTCTGGTTGTTTTGTATATACTTTGTTCCTTTCTTCCTCTTTTGTTCATCTTTGTGGTGTGGTGGTTCTCTGTAGCGCTAATTATGTTCTCTTTCTCTTTTGTGTATCTGTTCTGTTAGTGTGTTTTATACTTTGATTTTTTTTCTTCTTGTGTTTTCCACGATAGTGGTACCCCTTTTGCTTTAAGTGAAGAACTCCCTTAGCATTTCTGGTATAGCTGGCCTGATGAAAATGAGCTCTCAGTTTTTGCTTGTCTTACAAAGAATATTTTCCCTTCATTTCTGAATGAGAACTTTACTGGGTACAGTATTCTTGGTGGGCAATGTTATTATTTTTCTTGCAGAACTTTGAACATATCCCATTCTTTCCTGGCCTGTAAGGTTTTTGCTAAGAAATTGGCTCTTAGCCTAATGAAGATCCCCTTTACACTAATTGACACTTTCCTCTTAGTATTGTTAGAATTCTCATTTTGTCTTAGATTTTTGGCGGTTTGACTATCATATGTATCACACAGGACATTTTTTGTTTGACTCTACGAGGGGTTCTTTGAACTTGTTGGACTGGATGTATTTATTTTTCCCAAGTGTTGGAAATTTTTCAACTGTTATTTTGTTGAATAGGTTTCCTATGCCGTTTTCCCCTCTCTTCTAGAACATTCATAGTATCAATATTTGTTTGTTTAACGGTGTCTCATAAATCCCATAGATTTTAGTTATTTTTTCTTTCTTCTTTTTCTGACTGGGTTACTTCGAAAGATCTATTATAACTTTGAGCTCAGAAATTTGAACTCGCAAATTCTTCTGTTTTATAGTCTGTTAAGGCTCTCAATTATATTTTAAATTTTCATTTATTGGGTTCTCTAGTTCTAAGATTTCTGTTTGGTTCTTTTATTATCTGTATCTCTTTGCCAAATTTCTCCTTTAGATCACAAACTCTTTCCTAACTTCACTAAATTATCTGTATTCTCTTCTATCAGCTTGAGTTTCCTTAAAATTATTTTGAATTCTTTTTAAGGCAATTTGTTAATTTCCTTTTCTTTGCAGTCTGCTGCTAGAGAGCTAACATGTTCCTTTAGGGATATCATGTTATCTTGCCTTTTCACATTTCTTGTGTCCCTACATTGGTATTTGTACATCTGTCTAGTCAGCCATTTCTACCAATTTTATTAGGTGGCTTTTGAAGAAGTTCTCCTGGAGATGTGCCCCAGAGTGTTGGCTGGGTATGCTACTTTGGCTTTAATTCCAGGTAAGTACAATAACGTAGTCCTTGTGTAGCTTCCTCAGCTGTAATCAACACTGGTGATGTCTATGGCTGACTCAATGGCTTAGGCCACAGGAGTTTATTGAATTACTCCACTAGTGTAGGATTACTCTACCAGTGTAGGATTATTTGTCCAGTGGGATACAGCTCTCAGTTGGGGCTGGTTTGCCAGTGGCTCTAGGCACTGTGCATCATGGTCAGTTTTTGTCAGCAAAAGTGCCAGGTGTGACTGGTGTGATAATGAAGGCAGGGTGTCTGTCAGTCGTTTCTGAAGAGTGTGCCAGGACAAGGCCATTCTAGCAAGTCCAGCACAAAGTATACCTGGTCATGGGGGCTCCGTGCTGAGGGCCATGTGGGTACCAGGCTGCCTTGAAGGTACTCATCAGTGTGAAGGTATCCATCAGTATGTGGACTACATGGATACTTTCACAGGGTCTCAGGGGTTGACCTGCCTACCAGTTTCTGAGGTTGGATAGGCAGGGCCTCAGGAGGCTGAGCTTTTCATGATGGGCTACCTGGTTGCTTTCCAGCGCCACAGGTAGGGCCTTCCAGGGACTTTATAGGTTGAGCTGCTAAAGGCAGGTGGTCTGGTGATTCCTGGAGCTGAGTATAAGTGAGCAGACAAACTTCACACTTTTAATGTAAGCTATTTTTTTTAATACAGGAACTTTCCTAAGTTGATTTCATTAATTTACTTTCTGCAAACCCAAACAACATGTAAGTACTTTGAGTCCACTTTTTATAAATTCAGTCTTATTGCTAAATATTAGACTCTAGTCTATGTTCTGTATGTGATAATGCTATTACTCAAAATCAAGTAGCTCTTGTATTTTCAAGTCAACATATCAATAATATCTTAGGTTAAGTGATGACGGTATGAAGGATTTACTTTCATACTATAAAACAGAACAAAATGCAATGTATAGTTGCAACATACAGTCATGAGCAAGGCACTCTACTTAAACCAGTCACAATTTATGCCAAAAGAATCATTCAAAAATTCTAGTTTTGAAAATATCCAAAGGATTATATCTGTGCAGACAGGCCAACAAGATAGTCACACACAATGACCGTCTAATTAGGAAAAAAAAGTTTGAAAACATATGAATCATTAGGAGGAAAGATCATTTACTTAGAAATATTTTATGCTTGAATATGCCCTACCTGGAAGCAATATTAACATTAATACTGTTTCTCAATAAATGTAATAGTAAATTGAAGTAAAATGGTTTCTCTTCTGTTCAATTTAACAATTAATTCTAAACAAAGTACCCTATCTACTTGTTAAAACATGATTTTCCATGCTGAAAACTTCATCTTAGTTTATTTCACTAGATAGAGATGTGATTTTGTTTGATGCTATGTCAAAATTAGAACAGCTGTTTATGGCAAAACTCTCTTTTGTGCTAAGAGTACTACCAAACAGCCATGTGCTCCACTCCCACCACCATGAACAAAGACATTTACTCTGCCTTTGCAGGGAACAGGATTCCATATTCTTTGCTAAGCAAATCAGAAATATAACCTATTGTTGCAGTTGATATTTTACAGTCCTTTGCCAATGGGCTGTGGGGGTGTGCCTAGTTTTTGCCAATGGAATTCCAACTGAAATGTTACATCTCTGGAATCTAGTCTATTCTAAATGATCCTGGAATACAAACATGTTAAGAATTTTATTAGTGAGAATAAACTAATTAGGTATCTGCCTAACTACCATATAATCATATGCCATATAGCACTGGGGTTAAGAGTATGTAACACAAGAATTAGAATCCTTGGATATGACCTTAGACAAGTTGTTATATCTCTCTGTACCCGTTTCCTCATTTATAAAATAGGGATGATAGTAATAGTATACATTGTATAGCATGTTTTTTCAATGAGGTTAAATATGGTTCAGGGCAGGGGGTGAAAAAATCTTACTCTCTTCATGAAAAAAGGAAGGATATACATACAGTATGTCTTAAAAAGTAATGTGTATCTTCCGGGGATACCCGGTATTTTCATGGGTAAGAGTGCAATCAAGAAAAAATGTCTATAAAGGCTCCTTGTGGACCTTATAACACGTTGAGAATTAAAAAAATATGAAAAGAATAACTTTGACAAAGTATGTAAAAACATTTAGAGCTTTGCCTGGCATATAATAAGCATTATTAGTTAAGAAGAGGATTTTCTGACTAAATGAAAAGAGTCCACGTCTACCTAAAAATTCCAGTTGAATCTCTTGCAAACTAAAATTTGATGTCAAAAAGGGAACTTGTTCTTAATACACAGTGACTTACGTGGGAGTGCAACAACTGATATGCAAGGAGTAGAATCATCAATACTCTGATCATCCTCAGAGGACAAACAAAGCCTCTTATGCGGAGGTTCAGTACTATCTTCTGAGTCTATTTCATCAGCTTCTAATGGAAGGGAAAAAAATAAACCAAACAAAAATCTCAAAAACTTCAAACCAATAAGAAAAAAACAGAATCTCCACCTAGTAATGACCCTGTAACAATCTTCTTATCCATTGAAACAGTCTTCTTATCCATTTGCTCATTTAACTAAACCCAGCTATGCAAAGAACATGGCTTCTTTAGTAGTCAGCTCCTATTTTTATGTCAAGGAATGATGAACAAAGGTGCCATCTTTTAAACCAACTTGGCTTTCCAAATACGTCACACAAAAGACAAGGGCTGGTTATTTGAGCCTTTCAAAAATATTTACTAAATGTTACTATCTTCTAAGTGCTGGGAATAGAACAATGAAGGATATCCTGAGTGCCAAGGACTTATAGTGTAGTGGAGATGACCAAGCCAAGAATTTTAAAATTGTGAAATAAGACCTGTGAAAGTGGAATGCAGAGGCTGTTATGAGAGTACAGAGAAGATGCCTTTAATTTAGACTAAAGGCTTCCTGAAGGAGGTATCTTAAATGAAAGAGAAA
The DNA here is from genome assembly GCA_007922755.1 of Pedetes capensis. NCBI lineage: Eukaryota > Metazoa > Chordata > Mammalia > Rodentia > Pedetidae > Pedetes > Pedetes capensis. The sequence continues at coordinate 24,890 of VMDO01006147.1, read as the reverse complement.
GGATGCCAGGGGGAAATGATTATTCCTCCTCACAGGAGGTGCAAAACGCACAGTGGCACTGAGGTATGAAAAGGTATGTTAAAAAAATATAACTGTGAACTACTAGGACATAAATATATAAAATGTGGCAGGATATGAAGCTAGAAGTTAAAATAAAATGATGAAAGGCCTACATGTAAAATTAAAGAACCTATACTACATTCTAAAAAGCATGGGCAGCTTTAAAACAAAATTCTTCTGCTATGGTGTACCATGACCAATTTTATCAACAATTTGAAAGACAAATTAGAGGTGGAAGCCTAGTTAAAAGGCTGTTAGAGAATAGACAGGTGAGAAAAGACAGTCTGACTAAGAAAAGGGACTTGAAACAGGAATAAATGGATTTTAAAGCCACTGTACCATCAACAATTATGCCAAAATAAATGTGGGAGATGACAGAAAGAATGTATTCTTAATTACACTTATGATCTGGAGCACTAAGAAAAAAGGAAAAGAGAGAGATAAGTTTAGGAAGTGTGTGAAAGAATTGTTTGGGATATGTGAAATTTAAGGTGTCTATAAGAAGCACAGAGAATTCACAATAAAGATAGAAGTTGGAGTAATCTTAACAGGTAGGTGCTAGTTAACACAACAAGTTTGAATGAAAAAAACCCAGGGATTATATTAAGTAAAAAGAGAAGACAGAACCTAGATTAGTAAAGATGAACTTAAAAGCAAAATAAATAAATAATACAAATAAAGATTAAGTAGAGAAGTAACAAATCACAAGCCTCAAAGCCTTTTTAATCTTAATGCATCACAGATGATCATATTAAATCTTATTCACAAAGGTACATAAAATTCTTTTAACACCGTTTTCCAACAACTTGGAGGTTGAACCCAGGGCCTTGCACATACTTTGAAAGTGCTCTGCCACTGGGCATTTTTAAAATTTCATCTTGAGTCAGGGTCTCGGTAAGTTATGCAGGCTGCCTCTGGCTTTGAATTCATGATTCCTCTGCCTCCACCTCCAGAGTTGACACCACACCTGGCTCGTTCTACATTTTTTAACATATTAAATATTTTGCTGGTACCAAGTGGTAAATTTCCATCATCTTTGGAAACTCAACAGATCATATGCATAAAATAGCTAGGAGACTTGGTAAAGGCTAAAATTTATGATAAATTTAAAAAAATTAAAGTGTATTTAAAATATTAAAAAAATGAAGTAAGATTAATCTCTGCTCCAAAGAGATAAAGTCCTTTTTTTTACTATGCTAGCCTAAACTATCTATTCGAGTAATAGGGGTCTAAGATGACAAGGAATTCAGAAATCCCAAAAGAGTCACAATTGTACGTCAGCAAGTTCTCCTACCATTCAGAGGGCAATGAAGAATGAGGTTCCCTTCTGTGTCCTGAGTCAACGTCACAGAGTTCACAGTTTCTACTGTTACTGTGTCAGAATCCTCTTCAACTGTGCTCATACTCAAATCTGTACAAGAATAGACTCCAGATTATTATTTCTAGATAGGAACATGAAATAGCCCCATGATATCTCCCTTACCCCAAATTCCCACAAATTTATTTGGGTATTTGCCTACAATGTTATTTACATGAAGCTGCAAGCAGAGTTCAGATTTCAAAAGTTGCCTTTCATAGTTTACACCCATTATTTAGAATTAGATGTAATAATCTGCAAGAATCTGACTACTCTGATTAAACAATTCATAGCAGACTTGTGCTTTTTTTTCTTTTTTTGAGTTTATAGTATGTACTTTTTTAAAGATTTGTTTTCTACATTCTATCAAAGAGAATCTGTTTGAAGCTGTTTGTCAGCAAAACTCTTACCACCTTTTGGTTATGTTTTTATCATAAGCAGCTTTGTGATACATTCTTATAGGTTTTTAACATCTGATTCTCTGACAGAAGATTCATCAAAACTTGTATCCTGATCTAAAAATCATTTTTCCAAAGCATTTTTTGTAGGTACTTAAGCTCTACTGGGCTGGGATTTAGCTCAGTTGGCAGAGTGCTGCTCTACAGTCTCTGAGGTCCCAAGTTCGATTCCCAGAACCACAAAAATGGGAAAAGGGCATGGCAATCCACTCCTGAGGCAACTTTGAAACAATCAGCCATTGAAAACCCTATTAGGGTCACTGTGAGGTGGATACGACTTGAAGGTACCTACTAAGCAAGCAAGTTCTATTATGTGAAAAATAAGAATACTAAATAATTCTCCTTGCTTTTTTTTCATAGTATCAAACAAGTACATATATTGACCATCATTGACCAAATTGGTTTTCTAATAGGTATTGTGTTAGGCCTTCATATGAAATAGAGAAGTCTTGTTAAAAGTCACTTTACCTCCTATTTTATATATATGGCATATTGTTTTGTTCTTCAAACAGACTGATCAGAGTCTTAGAATATAGCACCTCATTGATGATGGGAATAAACAGATTATCACTGGCCTGGGTGAAGTCTTCAGAACTGCCTCGTGAGTACAATTAAGTTCTTGCCTCAATACTCAGTTTTGGTCTTGTCCACATTTTTTTTTATCAACAGTAATACTGACAACGTGAATATTGACATTATTAGGTTAATCACTCAGTGTCGGAATCTTAAACACAGACATTAGTCCATTCATATCTAGTGTTTACCATTTACATGAATGATTTTCCTTTGGCAGAAAAACCATTAACATGGTTAACATCTATAGTAAAATTTCACTATACAAAAGGACATCATTCATTTTATAATTGTAGTGATGCCATTCTAAAGATAAAGACAAGTGGAAATCATGATTTAGTTTTGACTGAAATCTGCAAATCATGAGGTGAAGTCCTTGCTTACCTAGACAATGGTTGGATCAGCTATAGCCCTTCCCATAGAATCAAGTCGCCTTCCCTTAGCCAACAGCATCACTTTCATGTTATCCAGACTGTTTCTTCCTCATGTTCCTATCTCTGCAACACTCTGAAAAATAGGATTACAGAATAAGGCTTAATTAGAACAAATATTTGAGTACTAAAAGTATGCTGATAACACTCTAGCATTAAGCTTCTGTGATGTTTCAACCAAAAGAATAAGAAAAAACCAGAACAATCTTTTAAGTAGATCTTCTGGCAATCAGCCTCAAAAAGTATTCTACAATAAAGGATAGAAACGAGTTCCTACACCTAGTAAAGGTTCACAGGGAGTTCTCAACCAAAGTTATCCTTCATGAAGGAGTCAAACATTCTTTGAAAAAAACAGGTTTAGCTACGCTAGTGGTTATGGTAGCCTTTGGCACCATTATGTAAAATCACCTGTTGTGAACATCAACCAATAAAGTACCATAAATATTGTCAGGAAGAGTTTTTCTTCATCACCATTTATTAACACCTCTCTTTATTTCATCTTAAAACATTAAAATTATGTTAGCATTTATTCAATCAGAAACTATTTTAAGATGACAGGTGAACAACTCTATCTAGGTACCTGTGGGAAGAAGAAATCTTAAACAATCAGGCCAGAAAAGGTAAATTATAAGCTTGTAAATATAATATAAAACATCTGAAATGATTGGATTTTAAAGGATTTCTTTCAATAGGCTTTTTAACTTCATCCCAAAAGGCCAAAAAATTTTTTTAAAAAAGATAGGGTTTGAGATTTATAGGGATGTTTCGGCAAAAATTAAAGATTAAAAATTTCAGCTGGGTGTGGTAGCACATGCCTATAATCCCAGTGGCTCAGGAGGCGGAGCCAGGAGGATTGCAAGTTCGAGACCAGAGGCAGTCTGAGTAATTTAGTGAGACCCTGTCTCAAAAAGTTAAAAAAAAAAAAAAAAAAAAAAAAAAAAAAAAAAAAAAAAAAAAAAAAAAAAAAAAAAAAAAAAAAAAGAAAAGAAAAGAAAAGAAAAGAAAAAAGAAAGATTAAAATTTCCATTTTTGCAGCATTCCAATTACAACTCCTCTCCAGGATGGCAATATTTGAGAATTATTGTATATAAATTTGCAGTGGAAAAGGTATAGATCATGCTAGAAAAATCTTCAGTTTGCTATTACATCCGTTTTTCTCATTTCTGAATCTGTTAAGCTTTTTTAAAAAGCTAGCCAATACTATCACAAAAGACAAAAATATCAAATCCATAAACTTATCAAAAAATGAGTTTTCACTATGGTGTGGGACCTTCCAATCATGTCCCTAGGTATATGTGACTACAATTTCAAATCTTCATAGAGTCCACTCACACTGAAAAGTGTGAAGGAAACCAAATGAAGCACTTAACAGAAATCTTATTTTAAAACTTACTCTGTATAAAAAATGTGATATACTGAACAAATTCCCTATCATTGAGCATTTAAGTTGGTCTCAATTTTTAGTTTCCTTAAATCATATTGAAGTATTCTTACAACTTACTTCCTTAATAATAAAACTACATCTAGGGCTATCACAAATTTTAGGAAGGTTTTTTTTTTTTTTTTTTTTTTGTGGTACTCGAGGGTTGAACCCAGGGCCTTGAGCACACTTTGTAAGCACTCTAAAACTGAGCTCTATTCTGAATCATTTTATTATTTTCTATCTTGAGTCAGGGGTTGGGATTTAGCTCAGTTGGTAGAGTGGTGCTCTGCAGTCTCTGAGGTCCTGAGTTCGATTCCCAGCACCACAAAAATGGGAGAAGGGCCTGGCAATCCACTCCCAAGGCAATCCCAAAATAGCCATTGAAAACCCTCTGAGGGTTGCTGTGTCAGATACCGACTCGATGGCACCCAACATCTTGAGTCAGGGTCTTGCTAAGTCAGCAGGCTGCCTCTGGGCTTGAATTTACAATCCTCCTGCCTCAGCCTCGAGTTGCTGGGATTATAGGTGTGGGCCACCACTCTGGAAAATTCAGAACTCTAACTGATACTACAGTCTATTTTCCAAGAAGTTTGCACAAATTTGTATTCCAACTTGTGAGGTGTAAACTCTACTCTTTGTAACCCTGCCATGTTTTTTGATAAAATAAAAAGTGCAAAGTAGTTACTGGCTGCTATGGTTTAGACTGGTTTGTTCCCCAAGGAACACTAAGTCATACTGGCTGCCTCTGGCCTCAAATTTGCAATCCTCTTGCCTTGGCCTCCCAAATCGCTGGGATTACAGGCGTATGTCACAGTGCTTGGCTAAGAGTATTTTCCGGTGAATATTAAGGTAGTCAGCTGTGTTGAGTAATATGACAGAAGTGACTACTTGACCTGGCAATACAGAGAATAATGGTGACCTTAACAAAAATAATTTCAGTAAGCAGGACATGCTGTACTCCCAGCAACTTGGGAAGTTTAGGCAAGAGGATCACAGGTTCAAGGCCAGAGGCAGCCTGTACAATTTAGTGAAAGACCCTGTCTCACAATAAAAAATAAAAACGGGGTTGGGGGTGTGGCTCAGTGGTATAGCACTAGCCTAGCACATGCACCCTGTACTAAATAAAACAAGTTGTTGTTAGGTGCTGTTGAATCAAGTCTCACTCACAGTGACCCTCCTAGGGTTTTCAATGGCTGATTGTTTTGGGATTTGTTTTGGGAGTGTATTGCCATATCCTTCCTCTTTTTGTGGTGATGGGGATTGAACCAATGGCCTCAGAGACTGCAGAGCAGCACTCTACCAACTGAGCTAAACCCCAGCCTCAAATAAATAAATAAATAAATAAATAAATGAATGAATGAATGAATGAAAATAATATCAGTGGATAGTTGGGGCAGAAGCCCTACTGGAAAACAGAATGGGAAATAAAGAAAACAAACTATAGATCACCTATTTCATATGGTATAGTAGCACTGAAGGTAAGTAGAATAAGAGGAGTATATGGGGTCATAATAGTGTTATTCAGAAGAGTACTTCTGATGTTAGACAGAAATGTCAATAAATAAATCAACATGATTGTAGGGGAAAAAAGTTAAATGATTTAGTTCCTTTTATTATACATGCAACTATGCTTAACATCTACAACTCTTCTCCACTTGGTTTACCAGGGGAATATGTCAAGATCTCCAACTCTACCATAAACTTTACAGGGCACCTAAACACAATACTATCAACCCATTTTGATTTTCCCTTCTTTTGTAGTGAGTTTTAACATATGTACCACTCTTATACTAACTAAAAATGAGAAGATATAATGGAGGAAAGAAAAATATTTTAAGTCATTTTAAGTGATGAATTGGCACTTTGGTATGTCCCTATCATTTGGTAGATATCTTTAAATAGCATCAATATCCTAATAATTCAAGAATACCTAAAATCAGGCACAAAACATTTATAATGGCATTCTTACTTATGTTTACATTTAATTGAGAAACATATTTGCTTTCTTTTATAGCTCCCAATAATCAAGATTTTATTTTTTATTGTGTTATTGAGACTGAGTACTATATAGCCCAGGATGGTCTTGAATTATCTTCATGCCTTAACCTTCCCAGCACTGGGATTATAGGTTTATGCCACCCACATCCTACCAAAATGACTCTATTTAAATAATCTATTTAACATAATAATCTGGGAGAACAAAGAGAGGTAAGCACTCCTGGATTTGCTATTTAATACAGAATTCAATTAAAGATATCAGTCATTCATACTACTTTCCATTCCAGCATTGATGTAAAGTTCTTATTCAATAGATTATCTCAGTTTGGTATTTCCATTCAGTTTACATATTGACCTTTCTGGGCAATTTAAATGTCAAATATCTTCTGAAAAGCACAACAAACAAAGAAGTCACATTTCCTCCTAGTTTTAAGGGCTATTTCTGCAAGCAGTATTTTTAATCAGTTCCCAACTGCAGCATTAATACCTGTGCAGAAGGGTGGGCACTATTGGTAGTGAACATGAGAAGCACAGAAGGCAACATCTGCCGATCCTACATGCTAGGGGTTGTCACAATTCTAAATTGGATGATGGGATGAGACCATATTGCATGAAAACAGTCATACTCTTATAATGGGAAATCTAGCAAGGTATAGAAACATACAGTACCACAACTTTTAGCAAGTGAAAGACTGATAAAAAGATTGAGAAACACTAGCTGGAAGGCATTAACTCAAGACAGTAAGGATTTAGTTTTAAGATTTCCTGACTCAGTAGGGTATCAAAAAAAATTATCCATGTCTTCTTTATGATTACCTTCCAAGTCTTTTATCCATGTATAACTTTACATTGTTTTTACAATATTGAGATCATCTTTTTCCTCTTTTTTGAGACGAGGTCTTGTTATAAAACCCAGGCTGGCTTTTTACTCCACATCCTGTTTCAGCCTCCCAAATGCTGGGATTACAGGTCTGGGCCATCATGCTCAGCTTCATACTTTTTTTGCTTTTGTTTTGTGAGATAGGGTCTCGTTAAATTACGCAGACTGCCTCTGGCCTCAAACTTGGGATCCTCCTGCCTCGGCCTCCTGAGTTGCTGGGATTACAGGTGTGGGCCACTGAGCCCAGTGGTTTTTGGTTTCTTTGATACAAGGTCTCACTTTGTGTAGCCCAGGCTGGCCTCAAACTCCTGTAGATCCCTCCTGCCCCAGCCTCCCACGTGCTGGGATTACAGGCATGCTCCAACACACCTAGCCTCATGTATCTTTTGTAAGCTTTTCTTGCACTTAACATAGCAGAAGCATTTTCCAAAGTTACTATTTATTCCCCACAATTTTGATGTGTATATAGTATCTAAATTTGTCTAATCAGTATGTATTACTCAACTTTTCTGGTTTTGAGATTATGCTCTATAAAAATGCTGTAATGATCACCTCTATGCCTACTATTGTATATAAGCAATACTTTAGGAAATATTTAAAACAGGATTTGTCTAGTAGTGCATAATTTAAAAGATATATTTTAAGATGCTTATTCTGAAAGAATAAACTGCTAAATGGAGAAGTCTTAGAGGCAGATAATACATAGTAAGTTCCTACATCCTCTACATTGAGAAATGTCAGAAAGCAGACAAGGCCACAGAATAATATCTTCACAAGTATCTATTTTATTCTAGTTAGGAATAAGAACACTTCACACTTGAGATAGAATGCTTTCATGGTTCCAGACCCCTGGAAATTGACTTCCTTGTATACTCTGTGGAAAAGTGTGAGATTTAAAAATCAACATAATACATACTGAATTAAGGTAGGTAATTGATGTTCATTATTGGTTTGGTTTTAAGATGATAAAACACAACTATACACCATAAAGTGCCAAGAAATTTGCTAATGGGAGGCTCTTAGGCTTTTGTTTAAAATGTTGATTCAATTATCAATGATGGAAAACAGTGTCATTATTTAAGTAAAGAAAATTATTTGGTAATGTAGTTCACTTTAGGGTAAAAGATTTTATACTTGGCTTGGCAATAAATTATACTGCCTATTTAAAAGTTTTTTTTTTTTTCATCCAGGCTTATAACGCATTTGGAGGCTACATTTTAAGATATTATCCATTGAAAACTGAGCACTTTTACACAAGACATCATCAGAACATCTTTAAAAAGAAATAGGAATTATCATATTCCTTTGATTTACACTGAAGTTAAATTTTAAAGCATACTTCCTTACCAGATACTAAAATACACACAGGTAGTAAATAAATGCAAGGAGCATTTCTTTTACTACACAACCCCTTATGGTTAGTGAATGGATTAGCTTGGACCACTAATGCGCGGAAGAATTGCCTGACAACAGTGCACAAAATCAAAATGGTATTTTAAAGCACAGGATGACATTTAAAAAGAAAACCAATTAAATTGTTCATAAAGAGCTCTTCAATATGATTTTCCTGATAACTTCTTTCTGGTATTCAGTCATGGAAAGGACTTTCTTTCCAAAAACTTAAAAAAAAAAAAAAAAAAAAAAAAAAAAAACCCAGACAGATAAATAGGTTCCTCCTTTTATTAAAATTGCATCAATTTGCCTTTATGGAATCAAAGCAAACAAACCTATCTGTTATTTCTATTACAAGAATTTTCTTCACAAGACACCATCAAGACAAATAGAGAAATGGCATGAAAGCAAATAAACACTACATACATTTTATAAGTGCTTATATTTTACAATTAACATTTGGCAACAGGTTTATTATTTTCTCCAACCATATCATTTAGAGATAGAGAAAAAGCTTTTGCAGCTGAAATGACATAGTATTTTAAGTGTACCAATCCCTAGGGAATCTTTTTACACAGGAAAAAAAGTGCTGAAAATTACAGTGGCAAGAGAAAATGGACTACTAAAAAGTAGAACTCCATTTTGAGAAGGCAGGGTTACACTTCTCAGTGTTAAATAGGCAGCTTCTACATTTAAAAAAACCAATCCTTCCCAAAATTTACTGCTCTTATAAAGTTTTGATGTCCTTGTAACAGACAGTTATACATGTTTAATACAAGTAATCTAGGTCCTCAATACTTTCAAAAAACCCTTCCAAGTCCACCTTCAATATTTCTGTATCTATGTGCCAGGGTATAAATCCCCAGGGACACTTGTTTCTTCTTATTTTACTCATCTTTACAAGTGTCAATTTAATCAAATGTATTTAATGGACCACGACAAAAGCAACTGCAAAATAACAAGATGTTATTTTCAAGACATACATTACACCATCAATAAAAATTAGGGTCTGTAGTTGCTGGGGGAGACAAATGAAGAACAGAAAGGGAAGCATTATGTAGGGAAAGTTAAGGGTAGTTTTTTGTTGTTACTAATTTAATTACTAACTAGTGATATCTACCTAACCTTATTAATATACTAATCTCCCTCTCCTTTTTAAAACGCCCTTGGGGTGGAATGAGATAGCCTTTCTTCATCTTAAAAAACAATGTTATCTGGAGAAAAAGAATCAAAAATAAATAAATGAATGAAAGAAATAGCTTAAAGATGATATCTACCTATTTTTAATGTTTCTCAACCAGTAACCACTTCCCAGTCACACTCTAAAAGTTCAAGTCCTAACTCCAAAACTTTATGATTTCTTCCTTTCAAAACACTTCTAAAACCCAAATACATAGAAAAAAATATAATTTATTTCTATAACTGCTAAAAGTATGGACTTTAATTTCTAAAAAGTATACAATCCTCCGTACTTACTGATAAAAATGTTGATGAAGACGGCAAAATAGCATTTTGGCTCCACAATCTAGCTCAACGTAAACAATTAAAGAGATTCATGTAGAATAGACAGATTCTAGATCAGTACCAAAACGTATTTTGGGATGAGTCTATCAACCAACATAGTGAAAAAATTAGCTTGGTTAGTGGCACAAAAAAGCACCCGTTAAATGAGTTAAAATATTGGGATAAAATCATCACAAACTACACATTTTTCTTCATAACTGTAACAAGTAAATTTTTCTCAGATAGGGTCAAGCTATTCTTTGTACTTAGCAAATAGAAAAAAAAAAATTCACCAAATTGGTATTCTCTCAGCATCCTTTTTGTAATGTTATATAAAGTAATTTTAAGCTTTTATCTCTTATTTTAACTAAATTTCTAAATTTTAACAGATATATAAAATCTTACTACATTCCCATCCTAGCAAAAGGCTAAGATTTTAATGTGTTACCACCAGAGTTTTAAACGTTAAATTATTCAAATTACTAAAACAATTAAGATATAATCCTGTTATTTGAAACACACATTTAAAACCAACTTAAAAGAATCTAAAGTAATGGAAAAACACGAAAATTCTTAACTGAGAAAGAAAAATGGATTTTATATTCATAAAACTTTCAACATTGTTAAAGATTATTTTCAACTAGAGACTAAAAGCTAGTAATAGTTGCCATCCACGAATTAAAAATACAAGTGTAATTAATAAAAGTCCCAAGTGGCATTATCTCAAACTTAAAACACCGAATATTACAAATAACAAGGAACATGCATTTTTCCCCCCAGATGTCCCAATGAGTAGCCTCGCCGACTGTCGGAAAGGAGGTACACAAAGATCAATCAAGTTGCGAGAAAAACAATCACACAAATTCAGTCAGGAAAAGGGAGGAGTCGTGGTGATGTACAATTCATAGAAACATCACCCGTTCTTCATCTACACTGAATATTCTTAATATGAAAACATATGCTGCATCATGCAACTGCACAGAACGACACCTGCTCACTTCTCTCAAATCTACTCCGCAGAAAAGAGTAAAACACGCTACGTCCCTGAAGATGTTCTCAAAACAAAGTCCATTTTAAAGGGCAAAACAGGTTTAAAATCTTCAGAAACTTCCTCAGCACAGTATGACAATTACTTCCTTGTTGACTTATTTCCTATCTTTGGCTAGGACTCTTTCCCCGCACCCCATCACAAATCTCCCCTCATTTAGCGATTCAGGCTAACAGAGATGATTCGGTCAGGAACCCCGATTCTCTGCTGGGGCCATGAATCGCTAAGCAAGGCTGAACCCAAAAAGACTGGAGTAGAGTCAGAGATACGTGTAAGCTAAAAGAAAAGAAAAAAAAATTAAAAAGGGAGAAAAGAGAGAAAAAACGACACGGGGGGGGGGTTTGGGCGAGACCCGCCCCCACCCAACCCCACCCAAGACCCTCTTTCCTCCGCTGGACTACGTAACAAAACCGGAAACGGTAGCAAAAAATTAAAAAGGAACACTACTAGAAAACAAGAAAGGATTCCTTACTGTCTCTACTTCCCCGGCCTAATTCTCTACCAAAGCTCCCGACCCACCCCACCCTCCAGGGGTCCCGGCGCCATTTAGCTCCTCCGAAGCCGCCGCCATTTTCCGCCCCCGCCGGATCGCTGCTGTGCTTGCTCGCTCCTCTGCAGCTCTAGCCACCGCCGCCGGCCCGCCCCGATAAGAACGCCCTGGCCTGAGCGTGCGGGAATGGCAGCTTCAGCCTCGCGAAGGCCGGGCTCCGAGCCTGCCCACGGTGCCTGGGCGCCAGCAGCCGGCCAGCGGGAGCTAGCGGGCAGCAAGGGGGCAGGACAAGCTTCACTGGGCGGAGCGGCTCTGGCGGCAGTTGGGACCTGAAGGTTCCATCGCACTTACTTCCTGTTTTGGGTCCGGGCACTTTGGAAGAACCAGGATGGAGGCTCCAAAAAATACCAGGATGGAGGAAGCAGCCACGGGCAAGAGTGGCTGCAGCTGGAGTGAGCGAGCGCGACGAGCCACCGGAAACGGAGCTGCGGCCGCGCCCCGCCCCCAGCCCCCCAATGCTCCCCCTCCGGCCCGCCTCTCCCGCGGGGCGGCCTCCTGTGCCAGCTGCTGGCGTCACTTCCGGCTAAGTCCAAGCGCGAAAAAAGGTCTTGGGTTATTGGAGCTTGCTGCAGTACTGGTTTAGTGTGGCGAAGGTTGTTTCCTCCTGTTCTCTTCGCGGTGAAGAATCTTGGTACCCACTTATCCCGCCGCCGAAGCCATAAAGGAAGCCCTTTTCCTTTGGCGCAGCCGTGGTCTCTATGGTTCTAGAGACATGTACGCCCCGCGGCCGAGTTTCTTAGTTCTCCGTATTGGATCGGAAGGAGCCTCGGTGTGGAACTTATTGAAGAGACCTCTGAGTACCGAAGGATGTCGTTCATCCATCGCCTGCATTGCTGACGGTGCTTAAAATGAGGTGTTACGTGTTCGCTCGTGTGATGCAGTTCTAAGTGAAGTGTCCTCAGCGTCATCTCCGTATTGTGTCTGGAGAGCTTTGATTTTCGGCTCCTCCCCCAACCCGTTTTTTCAGCCTCTTTGTGACATCCCCCCAGGGTTTTTTTGTTTTTGTTTTTAGAGTCCCAAGCCAGGTTTAGTGGCAGAAACACTGTAATCCCAGCACCCTGGAGGCTGAGGCAGGAGGACCCCCAGTTGGAAGCCAGTTTGGGCTGCATAAGAGATCTTGTCTGAAAACAGACAAGAGTTCCAAGGCCTTGAGTAGTCAGGTGCCTAATACAACTCCTTTTATGGTTCCAACTTCATTTTCCTTGTTTACGAAACTAGATATGCTGTATCCAGCTTTCCTTTCCTTACTACAGTGACAAAAGTTTTAAAAGTTTGACTTGGCTAAATAGTCTCACATCCAGGGACTATGTGGAGGGACAATAAAAGTGTAGTCAGCATCAGTTTAAGTAATCAGATTATTAAGATTTACTCATTTCCTCTTTTAGCAGTTTTGATCCTGTTTTCCAAAAATTTGGGTACAAAACGAGTTGGAAGATTTAGTTTAAGTGACACCAGTCCATCAAAGAAACAGGTGAGAAAATAAGCTAACCACACTGAAATAAGTCTAGAAAAGTAAATATTTCCTTAGGTTTTCAGCCAAATGTACATAGTTTTCACCAGTAGTCAGCATTATTATGATACTTGGGGAGTAATTCACAATGTTGCATTTTGCAAAAATTAAGAATATAAAACAGCACTGTACACCTATTAGGATGGTTAAAAAGCCAAAACACCACCAAATATTGCAAAGGTTGTGGAGAAAGAGAATTTCTCATTCACTGCTGGTGGGAACACTAAAGTGGAGTAGCTTCTTTGACAAACAGGCGGGATTTATTTATTTATTTATTTATTTTTACAAAACTAAACATTTTTACCATGTGATACATCAGTTGCTCCTTGTTCTTACCCAAATGAATTGAAAACTTAAGTCCACACAAAAACCTGTAAACTGTATATCTGGAAGCAACCAAGATGGCTTTCAATAGGTGAGTCAATAAATAAACTAGTGCATGCACAGAATGGAATTTTATTCAGTGCTAAAAAAAAAGGTGAGCTATCAAGTCATGAAAAGATAAGGAGGAATCTTTAAATGTATATTACTAAGTGAAAGAAACCTATCTGAAAAAGTGATGCATGGTAAGATTACACTTTTATGACATTCTACAAAGGTCAAAGCTATGGAGACAGTAAGTGGGTGGTTACTAGGGGTGGGAGTGGGGTACAAATAGAGCACACAGGATTTTTACTGCAGCAAAACCGTTCTGTGTGATACAGTAATATTAGGTGCATGCCAGTATTTTTTATTAAAACTCATAGAAAATACAACACCAACAGTGAATTCTTATGTAAACTATGTACTCAAATGTTAATGGTGTGTCAGTATAGATTCATCCATAGTAACAAGTGTTCCACTCTGATGGAAATGTTGACAGTGAGGGAGACTGCTTGTTTGAGGTCATAGGATACAGGGAATTGTCTGTACTTCTGATCAATTTTGTTGTGAACATAAAACTCTTTAAAGATTTTTTTGTAAAGTATAAAAAACTAAATAAGCCTTTGGATTTGAATAATTCTCCGTGTGCCTAGATGTCAGTTGAATGCTTTATATGTATCAAACTCATTTAATATATACAGATGCCAAATACATGACTACAGTTGTTACAAATGAATTCCATTTAAACAAAAGAACCAAAGAGAAGTGATAAAATGTGACCAGGGGCACACAAAAAGTAAGTGGTAGTCAGAATTGAAGTCTCAGGTCTAGAGCCTGTATTCTAGACTACCCTGCTATAGCTTACAAAATATGCTTTAGTAGGAATCCTCTCATAATGAAAAAAAATAACAAGCAGATTGTTTATTTAGCTAGAAGGTGGACATTTTTGACCACTTTTCAAAAATAAGTGCCAGAATTAGCATTTTATTGTGTTAACTTCATGACCAAGTTTTGGTACTCTCTGCAGCCTATTGGAGTTGTTTCACATTCCGTTTTTAATGACTACATAAGTAATGTTTATGTAATCAAACCTATGAGGCCAGATGTTATTGTGGTCTAGATGTTGGGGTCAGACCTGAGTGTGAATCTTGGCACTGTTGTTCAATTGTATGTTACTTCACTTCTCTAAGCTCCATTTACCTTGGAAAAATGGGGATAATAAGATCTACCTTCCAGAATAATGTAGACCACATAGTTTGCATAAAGCCTGACATATATAGTAAGGATTAAAAATAGAAACTAAGAAACCCCTGAAGGAGAAAAGCAATAAAGCTACTGAAAGAGAAGTTCCTATGAAATAACCTATGCAGAATGGTTGACATATTTATGAGAAAGTGTTTATAATCAGCAAAAGTTTTCATAAAACAACCATATAGGATTCTTTTCACTAAGGCATAAAATGTTGTTATTGTTATAAGGCATAAAATAGTTACATCTAAATTGTACTCTGGCTGCCCATCTCTTCTGCAAAGGCTTAAGTAAGCCTGCACTCTGCCATTCCCTAAAAATGCCATATATGTCCTTATAATGAAATTTTCCCTTTCTGGGGAGTCTCTTTCATAACTACCTTTTCCCAAGGTAAGTTGGTATTTACTTGAAGAAGACAAGAATATTTCAATAGTAGTTTAGTGTATTGGGAAAGCAAAAGGTGTGGGGATTTTCTCAGTCCCCAAGACTGGCCCTACCACCTTCACTCTTGATGCCAGTCACAAGCTCCAATTTGGTTTCCCTGTACTTCTGATGAACCTTACAAATTCCTTCTCAGGTTTGGTTAATTTACTTGGGTGGTTCACAGACTTCAGGGAAACATTTACTTGTGTTTAGTGTTTATTGTGTTGTTAATTTTATTACCTGTTTGTGGTACTCTCTGCATCCTGTTGGAGCTGTTTCATATTCCATTTTGAATGAGTACATAAAAGTAATGTTTATGTAAGCACACCTATGAGGCAGGATATTGTTGTGGTGTAGATATTGGAGTCAGACCTGAGTATGTCTGTGTATCATAAAAGTTATTACAAAGGAAACATGAAAAATGCATAAGGAGATGTGGGGAGGAAGGGTGCAGAACTCCCATGCCCTCTTCTGGGTATGCCTCCCTCCAAGAACTTCCACATGTTCACCTATCCAGAGGCTCTCTGAACCCTATTATGGGTTTTTATGAGACTTCATTGCATATATGTGGTTCCTTTTCCCTCCCTCCCTCCCTCCCTCCCTCCCTCCCTCCCTCCCTTCCTTCCTTCCTTCCTTCCTACCTTCCTTCCTTCCTCCTCCTTTCCTTCCTCCTTCCTTCCCTCTGTCCCTTCCTTCCTTCCTTCCTTCCTTCTTTCCTTCCTTTTTTTCCTTTTTGCATGGTTGGTGACTGAACCCAGCTCCTTGCACATTCTTGGCAAGTGGTCTACCACTGAGCTGCACTATGATACTATGTTGAAATGTGACTGGACAAAATGTGACTGGACAAAAAGGGATATGATTTAATGTTAATAGATTGAGTGGGGAAATCCAGCAAGTCCTCTCTGTTTAGCTGCTTCTTGATTTCTCTGTGCAGCATTCCTTCCTTATGGGCTTGAGGCAGGTCTCCTGAGATAGGGGTCTTGTTGTTGTTAGGTGCTGTAAAGTCTGTGTCCAACTCACAGTGACCTTACATACAACAGATGAAACACTATTGTCATGTTTCTCTGCTATTCATACGGTTTTGAATGGCTGATTGTGTTTTGGGAGTAGGTTGCCGGGTCCTTCTCCCAAGTCTACAGCCGCTGGTGTTCCCAGGTGGTCTCCCATCCAAGTACTAACTAGGCCTGACACTGCTTAGCTTCCGAGATCTGATGGGATCAGATGCCGCAGTGGTATGACTGCAGGCAGGGTTCTTATTATCTATTATTAAAAAAGGTGGGTCAGAGAATTTCTTTGCAGTCATCTCTGAGACAGAAAGGGAAGTGAATTTCTAGTCTCTGGCCTGCCTTGAGGAGGGAGTTATGACTTAGGAATGGATGAGATAGATAGATAGATATAGATATGAATATAGATATAGATATATCCCATCCAAATACTAACAAGGTCCAACCCTGCTTAGCTTCCATGATCTGACGGGAATGGACACCACAGTGGTACGACTGCTACCTTACTACTTAGTTAATTTGTACTTAGGGAATATATGAGATTTTAAGTATTATCCTAGGATTTACCTAATTAGTAATCAAATGTCTTGTAGAAAAATCAATAGAAGTATTTCTATTGCCAACAGAAGTTATTATATTATTAAATAATTTACAGCACAATTATGGTATTTGCTTCATTTGCTAGCTGAGATTCCCTGTGTTGAACTCTAGATTTTTTAGAACACTTTCATGAACTTCATTAGTGATTGAATATTGATTAATTTGATTTTCTATTATGAAAGGTTGATATATTACTATGAAAGTGTTTTACATAATGAGATGTGGGTTCTTTTGTTTCATGATTATATAGTGCTAGATTGTATGATTCAGGAAAAAAAAAAGATGTTTTCAAAGTAAAAGAGAAATACAATTACTGAGTAATCTATACAATCTCTGAGTCTTGTTCATACAACTAATGGGTATACATTGGATGACCTTCCAGAATTTCTGGAGAGCTGATGAAAATTCCTATGCTAATAGAAGAATGAATGAAGTGTTATATTTGGGTTCCCACACCAGGCTCATCAAGGTGGAATCCCATCTCAGACTCTTCCTATAGGCTTTCCTCTGGGCCTTACAGCATTCTAGCACATAACCTTTTCCCCATATTCCATATTGGGTCTGTCTTATATTTCCACACTTCTTTTAATATTTCAGTCTGGTCACCACTTCTTCATACTTTCTTTTTCTTTTGCAGTGTATCTTAATGGTCTTAGCAAATCCTGATAATATTACAATTAGTACATACTCCCATCCAGTGAGGATAAAAGCTTGGATGTTCTGAAAGTGAATTTTACCTAGAGAACTCAGCAGGGCTTTCTGAGAAGGTATTTAAGCCGAGACTAGAAAGGTGGGGAGAAATCACCATAGTAGGAAGTGGGAGGTGGGAAGGTTTCTTTTCCTTTCCCTTCCTTTCCTTTCCTTTCCTTTCCTTTTCTTTTCTTTTCTTTTTTCTTTCTTTTCTTTTTCTTTCCTTTCCCTTTTCCTTCCTTCCTTCTTTCCTTCCTTTCTTCCTCCTTCTTTCCTTCCTCCCTCCCTCCCTCCTTTCCTCCCTTCTTCCCTCCCTCCCTCCCTTCCTTCCTATTTTCCTTTTTGCACAGTTGGTGACTGAACCCAGGTCCTTGCACATTCTTGGCAAGTGGTCTACCACTGAGCTGCACTCCTAGCCCCATTTTATTTTTTATTCTGAGACAGCATCTTGCTAAACTGCACAGACTGCTGCTGGCCATGAACCTTCAATACTCCTGTTTACGTCTTTTGAGTTGCTGGGATTATAGGTGAGAGCGCCAAAACCCAGCAGGAAGACATTTTTCCAGCTCAGGTAGGCTAAGTCCCTTGCAGAGGTTGAGTTTTAAAGAGTTTATTTTATTCCACTGTGGTAAGCCTGCTTGCTAATTGTTTAAGTGTACAATACACTATTTTTGACTATAGGTACAATGTTGTAGAGATTTCTAAAAGTTATTCACATTTTTTCTTTTTTATTAGCATATATGTGTGCAAAATAATGGGTTTCATTATGACATTTTCACACATATATACAATGCGCTTTGATAACATTCACCTCCCTCTCATGTTCCCCACCCTCTTTCCATTGCCCTCCTATAGGCTCCCTTCTGTCTTCTTAATCTAAATTCTGCATATGAGAGAAAATATGTGGTATTTGTCTTTCTCATTCTGGCTTATTTCACTTAATATGATGAGTTCCAGTTCCATCTGAACTTATTCATCTTGCTTTAAACTTTATGCCTATTAATAAGTAACTCACCATTTCCTCTATACCTCAACTTGTGGTACCACTACCCTGCTCTTTGATTCCATAAATCTTTGATTCTAAGAATTTGACTGCTTTTGATACTTCATCTAAGTAGAATCATGTGGTATTTGTCTTTCTGTGAGTGACTTATTTCATTTTGTGTCTCAAAGTTTATCCACATTGTCACATACTGCAGAATTTCCTTCTATTTAAAGGCTGAACAATATTCCTGTCTACTGTAGCACTGGAGCTCAGCATATGCCCAGATAGCAGAGATGAGCCACCTATCACCTTTGTCATATCATAGCCTTAATTTGTCAGCCTATGGTACACTATCTTAACTAAGTAGATACTTACATGTTTGTTGGTGTCAAAGATAAATGTTTTAAACTAGAAGATTCAGAAGCTAGCCATTTCTCTTCCATTGTAGTAGCTACTGCCTACAGGAGAATAGTCTTTCTTTCAGAGTATCATTATGTGCACAATTCTGAAATAAAAAAAAATTAGCTTTTATTATTATTCAAGTAGAAAGGTTATTTTAATGCAATGTCACACTTTTGCTCAAATCTTGTCTATCAAGATGCTTTATTTTTAAGGATGTTGTTGTTGTTGTTGTTGTTAGGTGCCGTTGAGTCAGTATTCAACTCATAGCAACCCTCTGTACAACAGGGGAAACACTATTGTCAGTGCTTCTCTGCTGTTCATAGGGTTTTCAATGGCAGATTGATTTTTGGGAGGGGGTTGCCGGGTCCTTCTCCCAAGCCTACAGCACCTGGTGTTCCCAGGTGGGTACCCATACCAGTACCCATCCAGATACTAACTAGGCCCGACCCTGCTTAGCTTCCAAGATCTGATGGGATCAGATTCCACAGGGCTATGGCTGCAGGCATTTTTAAGGATAGGGCATGTCATTTAACCAGCAGATGTCTCTATTGTTCAGCAAGATTTTCTTTTCTTTCTGGAGTAGTAGCTTCACCAGTAAATGGAAATTTGGGGTTTTGAATTGCTGGTGATATGATATAGATGACGAAGAATAAGCCTCAATAACAATAAAACCAAAGGGATAGGGATGATGATTTGAAATCCAAATATGACAAAGCTCATTAGCATTTAAAGACTTGTCATTGGTTAATCCTCCTTTTACTATTCAGTGTACATGTAATTTCCTTGCATGAAATATACAGTGACAGGAAAAGAAACAAGGAACTTTTATAACTCTAAAGAGTTTGCACATTACTGGTACATTCATATTTCATTCATATTCTTGAGCATCTGCTTTGTGCTGAGCACTATTCTAAACAGAGAAAATGGTGGACATCAAGAGAGACGAAGTTTTCACCTTCAAAGAATACTCAGTATGATTAAAAAATACGATAGATGTTTAAATTTTTAAAAAGTTGATTGCAATAAAAGACATGTTGCCATTAGTCCCCCCAAATTACTTTCCTCAGCTCTGAACACACCTATCTCAGCATTCTTTCCACTTTCTGAAGGAGTTCTAGAAGTCCTCTTTCAGGTCTTACTTGCACTGTTGTGGTTGTCTCAGTGTCCTGAATCGATTCAAAACACTTATACCTTTCATTGTTATTTTGGTTTTGGAGAAGATCCAAAAGTTGCATGGTGACACATCCAGTGAATAAGGCAGATGAGGACAGACGAAAATGTTTTTATTTGACAGAAATTGCAGTACTGGAAGTGATGTGTAACACAAAGTGTTGTCACGATGGAGGATGAAACTAAAGACACTCTTGAAAGAAGATGTCCAGAACTGCTTCAAAAAGTGGCAAGAATGATGAGGTAAGTGTGCTTGATTCCAGGGGGCAGTTTTTAAAGGGGGATTAGTAGTAATGTATCTCTTAGTGTAATCTTTTAAAAATTATACACCATAGTTTTTGATCACACCTTGTATATGTTCTAGTGGAGGAGCTTATGTTATAGTAGCATATCCCATGCATCTTATTCCAAACTCTTGATTAACATACCAACTTCTCAAATTACTGGCAGCTACCCATGAAATTACTCATAATTAACTTAGTGAGGGATGAAGATAAAATATGAACCAGTCACTTGATATCATTAGATTAAGCTAAATTGCAAATATTAGGTAATATGGCCAATATCCATTGTTCTTCCTTAGTCAATGCTTTAAAGAGTGTCTGGTAAATATGGTAGTAAGTGCTCTAAAAGTGCTAGATGTTAATTATTTTACTCATAACAGCAAAGAGTGAAGCCAGGCGCAGTGGCCCACACCTGTAATCCCAGCAACTCAGGAGGCAGAGGCAGGAGGATCTCAAATTCAAGACCAGAGGCAGTCTGCGTAATTTAGTGAAGTGTTGTCTCAAAAAGAGAAAAAAAAATGGGCTGGAAGTGCAGCTCAGTGGTACAGCACTTGCAAAGCATGCAAGCACAAGGCCCTGGGTTCAACCCCCAGTACCACACACACACAAAAAAAATCAAATCAAAACAAAAAAAGAGTAACAGGACAAGAACTGTCATAGCTGGTGTGTATGTGTGTATGTGTGTGTTTTACTATTGTACAGGATTTATTAAGGGAGCAATTCTATTTTAGTGAAGAGATTTGCAATATCAAAAATTGCTTTGCTATGTTAATAAAATAACAATAGAGAGTCTACCTCTAGATAACTTTTATATATTATAAGCTGCATTTCAGAATAGTAGTCTATTGTTAATGGGTATGAAAAGGGATATCATAAGTTCATTTCTACCTGGGTATCATGATATATGTCTGTAATTCCAGTGACTTGGGATGTGGAGATAGGAGGATCATGAGTTTGAGGCCAGAAGTAGCCTGCAGAATTTACTGAGATTCTGGCTCAAAATAAATAATAAAAAGAGGGGGCTGAGAGTGTGGCTCAGTGGTCGAACACTTGCATCACATGTGCAAGGCCCTGGGCTCAGTCTCAAGCACCACAAAACCAAACAAAACAAAATTCCATTTCTAAAATATTTTTGTTCTTGGAAATTACCTGGATTTCATGTTTCCGGTTAGTGTTCTATGTGCTAAAGAAAAAGATGTGGCCTCTTATTTGAGGAATCCCCTTCCTCCTCCCCCCACTTTTTTTTTGAGAGAGTCTCACTGTGTGATCCAGGCTGACACTGAATTCATGATCCTCTTGCTTCAGCCTCCTGAGTGCTGGGATTACAAGCACATATTACCACACCCAGTTTATACTCAGCTTTTGAGGAATTCTCTTCAACTTGGATTCACTTGTTCTTGTTAGATATTATGGAGCTAGATTCCACTTATGCTGTTGTTGTTAGGTGCTGTTAAGTTGTGTCCGACTCATAGCAATACTCAGGGTTTTTAGCTGTTTCAGGATTGCTTCAGGAGTGGATTGCCACATCCTTCTCCCATTTTTGGGGTGCTGGGAATCAAACTCGGGACCTCAGAGGCTGCAAAGCAGCGCTCTACCAACTTAGCTAAATCCTAGCCCTGGATTTGACTTGTTATGTTAGGTGCCGTCAAGGCAGTATCCGACTCATAGCGACCCTCATAGGGTTTTCAATGGCTGAGTGCTTCGGGATTGCCTTGGGAGTGGATTGCCAGGCCCTTCTCCCATTTTTGCGGTGCTGGGAATTGAACTCGGGGCCTCAGAGACTGCAGCGCAGCGCTCTACCCACTGAGCTAAATCCCAGCCCGGATTTGACTTACAGGGACGCTAAATAAAGTAGAATGAAATACTACCCGATACTGTGCCATGCACACAATCTTTTATGTTGAACCCAATGTTGCAGTCACTATGTTTCTTTTCATTTTGAGTCATGCCACATCAGCAAAAGGAGGTCCCAGAGGCTTTACTCCATTCCCATCATTAAAATTGAGTCTACTTTGATATACAAGCTAAAGGTCTTTTCTTGACTTGAAATTGTTAGAGTTAACATTTAAATCCAACAGGAAACTCTGCTAAGCAGGTTACTTCTCCTCCAAAAACACTTGAAATACCAACCTGGACTTTTAATACCTATCTAATTTAAGAATATCTATGTTATATCAAATATAACAATATCAGATTAAATTCCAAAGCATTTTTTTTTTATACTAGGGGTTGAACCCAGGGCCTCGCGCTTTGCATTTGCTCTGCAATTGCTGGACCACTGAGCTGCATTCCCAGCCCATTTTTTTTTACTTTTTGAGACAGGGTCTCGCTAAGTTATGCAGACTGCCTGTGGTCTCGAACTTGTGATCCTTCTGCCTCCACCTCCCGAGCCTCTGGGTTTACAGACGTGCACCACTGCACCTGGCTCAAAGCATAATACTTTTGTTATACTGATTGCATCTTAAATGGAAAGGCCTAGTGAAGACATATAATTTTTAATTTAATGACATTAAGACTAACAGGATTAGGAAAGAAGAGTTTCTATGGGCCATCTGTTTATACTTGAGGATAACATTATTATATATAATCATGTTTGATAATTACAGTCATTATTGCAGTACTATGTCTGTTTTAGCAAACCTAGGGTAAGGAAGATATGTGACTTCAACAGTTAGGAAATCACTCATGTCTTTTTTCTGTGTCTATTTATGTTTCTTACCAGAAGTTTATTTTTGTGCTGAAGTGGCTTATGTTGGTTCAACTTGATGTTGTGTTTTGTTGTTAGATGCCGTTGAATAGGGTCCAACTCGTAGCGACCTTTTGTACAAGAGAACAAAACACTCCCTGACACCATGCCTTGCCTGGTATTATTGTCAGTGCCTCTCTGCTACTCATAGGGTTTTCAATGGCAACTTGTTTCAGAAGTGCATTGCCAGGTCCTTCTCCCTAGCCTGCAGCGTGTGGTATTCCTAGGCAGGCTCCCATCCAAGGACTAACCAGGCTGACCTTGCTTAGCTTCTGAGATCAGATGAGATCAGATGCGAGGATGCACACTCAACTTGGTGTAGAAAGACCTAAGATTATCACAGTCACAGCCTGAAAATAAGGTGAAACTCCTTTCCTTGTTCCACGATAAGTGAATAAGCTCTACCTTTGTTTAATGAGAGTCCATTTTCACATGATGCTGCATTTATGAAAGAGCTATCTCTGATGGAATGACGCTCTATTGAGAACACTCGATCTTGAGCTAGTACTTAATTCAAGAATCTCTTTGAAGAAAAGACCCGTGATGCCTTACCATTGATGACCAATTATGGGAGATATATATGACACAAAAATCAATGTCTCATCCACAGTGTTACAAATAATTATGTTTTTTGAAGGAATCATAGTAAATATAAGAAATCTGTCTCCTGCAATGGGTAAAACTGAAAATAATCACTGTTAGTCTTTCTACTTCTCTCTTGACTATGATATTTTGGTAGGTAATGAATTAGAGAATTCCAAAATTAGATTTCCCATCCTTACATATTGTTGGTGGGAATGTAAATTGATCTAGCCATTATGGAAAAGTGTGGAGATTCCTCAAGAAATAAAAAACAGAAATACTGTATGATCCAGCAATCCCACTATTATGTATACATATAAAGGGAACAGAATCAGTATGTCCCAGAGACCTCAAGCACCCATGTTCATTGAAGCACTATACTATTTATTATAGCCAAAAAATGGGAACAACCTAAGTGTCCATCAACTGATTAAAAGATAAAAAATATGTAATACATATATACAGTGGAATACTACTAAGCCATAAAAAGAATTCATCCTGTCATTTGTGGCAACACTTATAAAACTGTAAAATCATTACGTTGAGAGAAATAAACAGACACTGAATGACAAGTACCACATGATCTTAGTCATATGTACAATCTAAAATAGTTGATCTCATAGAAGTTGAAAGTGGAGCGGTGGTTACCAGAGACTGAGGAGAGCAGGGTGATGGGGAAGGATGGAGAAAGGTTGACAAGTGGGTATTAAGTTAGTTAGGTGGTAGAAGCAAGATGTTTTGATGTGCTATTACGCCACAGAGTGACTATAGATAACAGTAACGTAATTTACATTTCAAAAAAGCTAAAAGAAAGGATTTTGAAAATTTTCACCATAAAAAAGTGACAAATGTTTGAGGAAATGTTTAACATGATTTAAACATGATGCAATGCGTATGTATTGAAAAATTACATGGTTTGTTGTTGTTGTTAGGTGCCGTCGAGTCGTGTCCGACTCATAGCAACCCTCATAGGGTTTTCAATGGCAGATTGTTTCGGGATTGCCTTGGGAGTGGGTTGCCATGTCCTTCTCCCAATTTTGCGGTGCTGGGAATCAAACTCGGGACCTCGGAGACTGCAGAGCGGCGCTCTACCAACTGAGCTAAATCCCAGCCCGCTAAAGTGTTGCCCAGGCTGTCCTCGAACTCATGATCCTCCTGCCTCATCCTCTGCAGCAAGTTGATTACCGGCGTGCACCACCACGACCAGCAA
>VMDO01006146.1:79337-103667 GCA_007922755.1 Pedetes capensis | reverse complement strand
CTCCTTTTTTATTTTAAGACAGGATCTCACTAAATTGCTCAGGCTGCCTCTGGACTCAAACTCGCAATCCTCCTGTAACTGCCTCCTGAGTCACTGGGATTCTAGGAATGCGCCACTGCACCCAGCAAAAAAGCAACTTTAGATTGGTTAATTTCATCTGACTTAAAAAACAATGTAAGTTCTATGCTACTTTTAAGGAGATCACATAGTACATAAATGCAAATGATTCAACCAATTAGGACACGTAGGAAACTAATTTGCCAAACATTAGAAATCATCAAAGGAACTAGGTATTCATTTTGGTCACAACTCTCCCTTTACCTTATAACCTCTCCTCTTTCCAAAGTTTTTTGTTTCACAGATAATGTCCATTAACAGACATCATCATGGTAAGAATTTGTGTGCGGCAGAAGCAGAGCAGCGCTGGGGATGGAACCCAGGGCCTCTCAAATGCTAGTCAAACCCTCTACAACTGAGCTTCACCTTGAGCTCTCATTAGGACTTTTTTTTACCTAGGCAATATTTTAGCATTCTTATTATAGAATCAAGTGATACTGAAGGTAGAGTCTAAAACTCATCAATGTTCCTCCTCTGGATGAGGCAGCGGCTTAAGATGATTAAGAAACATCTGAACCTACTGCATCAGGTAAATATGGGGGCTTGCATTTTAGAGGTGCCAGCGACAGCTTCAGGTTTTGGCGCTCCCATCTGTAGTGCAGGGTGATGGCAAAGCGCCCAGCAATCTTCACAGTGATGTACTTATTCACCTGAGGCAACAGAAAGGAGGATGATTTTTTGCATAGACTTCTCATTCTCATAAATGAAGTAGAAGTTAGATATTTGTGTACTATATGGAAGGAAAATTGGGACCAACATTCACAGGCAGTCTTGACTTAATCCCATTAAGTCAGGAATGGGTTTGGGGTTTTGTGCCACAAATTTGTGGGTTGCTATGACTTACTGAGCCTGCAGCTGTACCACTGTGGCATCCGATCTCATCAGATCTTGGAAGCTAAGCAGAGTCAGGCTTGGTTAGTACTTGGATGGGAGACCCCCTGGGAACACCAGGTGCTATAGGCTTGGGAGGAGGATCCGTTAACCCACTCCCAAAACCCAGTCAGTCATTAAAAACCCTATGAATAGCAGAGAAGCACTAACGATACTGTTTCGCCTGTTGTATGTAGGGTCACTGTGAGTTAGACACCGACTTGACGGCACCTAACAACAACAAATGACTGGCTGAGGGAAGGAAGACTACTGGGAAGAAATGATTTCTCAAGTCATGTAGTCATGTCTTTATAAAGAAGAAGGAATCAATTTTTTCCCTTTATTTGTAAATGTTGGTGGATAAAGAGTAATAAGACTTTTGCTATATCCATTATGCAACTATTACGTCATTTTTGTTTACACAGTTAGAATCCATTTTAGACTAAGAAAATTCTAAATCAATTTATGAGTATTTCTGAGCACTAATTCTATCCCTGAGACACAGACAGTCTCTCTTGTATGACATGGTTGACAACATCTGATTTCTTGAGTGTTGAGAAAAGTCATTAATGGTGACTAAGTGCTTCAATGTTTTACAGGCCTAATGTTGTTAGGTGCCGTCGAATCTGTATCCTACTCAAAGCGACCCTACGTACAACAGGTGAAGCACTATTATCAGTGCTTCTCTGCTGTTCATAGGGTTTTCAATGGCAGATTGGTTTTTGGGAGTGGGTTGCTGGGTCTGTTTCCCAAGCCTGACTGTGAAACTTTAACTGTGAAACAGTTAAAGTCAGAGAGATTTCATAAATGACAAGAATGGAAAAGTAAAAATAAATGAATGACTTCTTAAAACTCAAATGAACATACGCATGCTTGTAAGGCATATTTTTAAAAGATTCCTGTAGGGTTGGGGATGTAGCTCAGTGGTAGGGTACTTGCTGGGCATGTCAAGGGCCCAGGTTATATGTCCACCATTACACCAAAACACAAAAACAAACCAAAAAAAAAAAAAAAAAAAAAAAAAAAAAAAAAAAAAAAAAAAAAAAAAACCAAACCAACCAACCAACTAAACAAACAAACAAAAAACCAAACAAAGTTTCCTGTAGATAAAGCATCCAAATTAAGTCAGCTCTGGGCCTGCATGACTCTAGTTTTAGGGACAAGCTACCCACCCTTGTTCCCCGAAGGTTATCAGTTGAGGTTATCTAAACTGAATAATCTACTTTATCAGTGATACTGGTTTTGTTTGTTTGTTTGTTTTTGTTTATTTTTTGTAAACAGTAAGAAAATCCTGACTTCAGAATGTCAGGAAATTTGCATATAGAATCTTGCCTGGTGCAGTTTCTTTACCTACTCTTTACTTCCCTCACCCTCCAGAGCTGAATAATACTCCTTTAAAAATTACCATCTAAAAAGTATGTGTAGGGCACATGACTACCAAGATGATTTTGTAAATCGTGTAGAAAGAAACCTAGATATTAATCTCCATAAACAGACAATAACAGTGTTGCCCAGTGGAAATACAATGCAAGCTACGAATGTGAGCTGTGTGATTAATTTAAAATGTTTTTAGTAGACATGTTAAAAGAGAAAAAAGAGGCCAGGTGTGGTGGCACACAGCTGTGATCTCAATGACTCAGGTGGCAGAGGCAGAGGATCACAGGTTCAAGGGCAGAAGCAGTCTGTGTAACTTAGCAACACCCTGTCTCAGATAAAAAAAAAATTAAAAATGGGGTGGATGTACAGCCCAGTGGTAGAGCACTTGAAAAATATGTGTGAGGTCCTGGGTTCATTCCCCAAATAACACACACACACACACACACACACACACACACACACACGTCAAAAGGCAGGTGGAATTAACTTTATTAGCATTTTATAAGGAAACAGCCAAATAGCAGCATTTCATCATATAGTACATGTAAAATTATTAATAAGATGTTTTGCATTGTTTTTGTACTAAGTCTTGGAAATCTGGTGTGTGTGTGTGTGTGTGTGTGTGTGTGTATGTGTATGTATATATATGTATATATATACATGTTGTTGTTGTTAGGTGCCATCAAATCGGTATCCGACTCAGAGCGACCCTCATAGGGTTTTCAATGGCTGACTGTTTCGGGATTGCCTTGGGAGTGGATTGCCAGGCCCTTCTCCCATTTTTTTGTGGTGCTGGGAATTGAACTTGGGACCTCAGAGACTGCAGGGCAGCGCTCTACCAACTGAGCTAAATCCCAGCCCCTATATATACATATATATGTATGTATATGTATATATATACATATATGTATATGTGTGTTTATATATATGTATATTTTAATCTTGAGACAGGGTCTCGCTAAATTACACAAGCTGCCTCTAGTCTCAAACCTGTGATCCTTTTGCCTCTGCCTCCTGAGTCACTGGGATTACAGGCATAAGCCATTGTGCCCAGCTGATGTGTATTTTATACATGTGGCTCTTCTCAAGTTCAGTAACCACAAGTGGTTAGTGGCTGCCCCAGCTCTATACAAATAGTTCTTTGAAGGTTGGTGGTTCAGTGCACCACCTGCACAACCATATACAGTGTCCCTATCACAGCCAATTTTGTACACAAACACACACAAAGTAATTATATATGAATCAAGAAAGTTAGCACAGAAGTTACAGGCTGGCCATTCAGAAGTATTTGGTTTAGTCCCCTCAAAGTTTTAAATATTTGCTAACTTTCTAATACAAGGATATTTCCATAAAAATATGAATTTTCCTCTTTCTGTCATAAAATATGTCAATCTCAGGCCCATATTCCTGTGCGGCAAATCTTCTGGCACTAAGTAAAGGCTGCCCCTTTTAGGTGGGACACTTTCCAGCTCGGCTCAGTTCTTTCTTAGCAGGCTTATTCTTACATTATCTGAATTTGTGATCATCAGCCCTATGGACATACACACAAAGCTATTAATAGGGCTAAATTCTGCAGAGTGAGATTGAGGGAAAGGGACTTCCACTTTGAATACTGTGTACTTTCCTATTTTAAAAATGTTTTTATAGTAAACATGAAAAGATTTTTTAATAACAATTTTTAAAAATTGGTGTTTTAATCAACTGCTGCTTAGCAAAGACAAATTCATTAAAGAAGGGGCCAAAGGAAATGAAAAATTGAAATAATAATTTATAGCATCAACTGCCTAGTGTAGCTAGTGAAACTGAATGATTCATTCTTCTCAATCCTTTTTTCTGATAATAGTAAATTTTAGAAACTCAAGTCATCATCACAATGTAATAAGTAACCATAAGAATGACACATTATAAAATAATACCTCAATTTCAACTGGATTAACAAGTTTTCCACTTGAAGGCCACATCCATTCCCTTATGATGTTTCCCTTTTTACTAAGCACGAAGCCTCCATCCTGATTAAACATCATTGCTATCATTTTCCTATGAAAAAGACAGAAATAGGACCCATTTAGAATGAGAAAAATTCAAGGATTTGTTGATTTGGCTGAAGTGATAGAATTCACCAAGATGCAAACTTTAAGAGCAAAAGAATCCCTCTGATCACATTCCGAGAAGATAGCCACTCTGCTTCTGCTCCAGTATCTTCCTGAGAGGGGAGGTTGGTGCATACTTTCTCAGCTGATCACAATGCCCCTCTTGAAGACACATTCTCACACACCGCACCACTCCCCATCCATAGGGTTATAGGAGTACATCTTGCCATCCATGATGATTATTCTCTGTGGCTCTGCTGCCTTGGCTGTGGCTGATTGAATCAGAGGCACACATTTGACCCAGGAATATGTTCCAAATGGATTCAAGAAAAGGCCAGAGGAAGGAGGTAGACACCATGCATTTGAGGGACTGAGAGAAAAACTGGTGTGACTAGAGCAGAGATCGGAGAGATTGGCAGTCAGGGACAGATATGCAGGAATCCTAGGCCAAATCATGAATTCTATCTTAAAGAGTGAAAAAATATTGAAGGATTTTTAATAACAAATCAAGGGGGTAACACAACACAATCAAAAGGGTTGGTGAGAGACCAGAGTAAGTGCTGGGAGGCCAGTTACAAGGTCCATGGCCAGTTAAGTGGTTCAGAAGAGAAAATGGTAGCTTGGACTCCTACATGGGTAAAAGAGATGGAAATGCATGTGTGGCTTCAAGAACCATCTAGGGCTTTGGTGGATGGGATTTGGGTGGTGAAGAACAAACAGAGAAGTATTAATTTTATCTCCCTTATGTTCCCTGTTTCTATCAGTGCAGCCTGGCATTTTGTTAGGTTTTCTGGATTAGTAGTACCACATTATGTGTTCATGTCTAAATCTTCTTTGAGGCTTCTCTCGTCTTGGTACAGCAGCTGGCACAGAGAAGGAGCTTAAGAAAAGTCTACCAAACTTCACTGATAAAATGGATTTAAAAATCTATTGAATTGCAGTGACAAAATGGATTATATTGAAAAAAATGTAAACAAATATATATTGAACAACTATTAAATGCAAGACATTGTTCAGGGATGTCTGGAGTAAGATGCTGTCTCTTTACTTGGGAAAGTTTCAGTCTTAGGAAAATTATTTTGATAGATAATATTTACTGTAGAGCATATCGTGTGCCAAGCGCTCTGCTAGGGCCTCTACTACATGCTTTTAATTGCCAGTGTTGCTTAAAGGTATAAATGTTGTAGAGCTAGACTGGCATGGTGTTGAATCCAGTTCTTCCATTTTCTGCTGGTGTAGATTCAAACCCATTTCTTCACCTTTCTGTGGCTCAGTTTCCTTGCCTTGAAAGTGGCAATAACAACAACATCTACCTCGCAGGGTTTCTGTAGCTTAATACAAAGTTCGGGAGACGGGCTCACATCTAGTGGAAAAATAAGAATACAGCTATCTCTGAGTTCCTGAGGGGGAGGGCTCCAGGATCCCCTGTGGATACCAAAATCTGCAGTGCTCAAGTCCCTTACATAATGTGAAATAGTATTTGCATAAAACCTGTGCACATCCTGTCATATACTTTAATTCATTTGCAGAATACTGAATAGAATGCAAATGCTACACAAGTAATTGGGGAATAATGACAAGAAGAAACATCTATACATGTTTGGTACAGATGCAATATTTATAGACCTAAATCTATCTATCTATCTATCTATCTATCTATCTATCTATCTATCTATCTATCTATAATTTTTTTCCTTAAGTAAGGAGCCTATAAGCCTGCAGCGGTAGCCCTGTGGCATCCGATCCCGTCAGATCTCGGAAGCTAAGCAGGGTCGGGCCTGGTTAGTACCTGGATGGGAGACCACCTGGGAGCACCAGAAGCTGTAGGCTTGGGAGAAGGACCTGGCAACTCCCTCCCAAAAATCAATCTGCCATTGAAAACCCTATGAACAGCAGAGAAGCACTGACAGTAGTGTTTCCCCTGTTGTACAGAGGGTCGCTATGAGTTGGATACCGACTCAACGGCATCTAACAAAGGAGCCTATAGTCTAAGCTGGAGGAGCAAAGCAACCAAGCCAGTGAAAAAGAGCAGAAATAAAAATTCCAAGCATTGGACACTAGAGCACATTTCTTTCTTTAACAGCCCACCCTTTCACACAGCCCACAACCTGGCCTTGGCTGTTGTCACTGCTGTGAGTAGCCTCAGGGTAGACCCTAACCATCCTATCATGCATTTCAACAGGATCTTTGGCTGAGACAGCTGTTTCCCTGCCAGCACAGAGCCTGTGCATCTCTTGTATTCATCTTCCTGCTGGCAAGGGCTACTGACCCTTCTCTCCAAGATGCCCCTTTGATGGAACCACAGATGGTCTAAAGGAAGACTAGTTTAAAGGTTCGTTGTTGTTGTTAGGTGCCATTGAGTCGTGTCCGACTCATAGCGACCCTTATAGGGTTTTCAATGGCTGATTGTTTCGGGATTGCCTTGGGAGTGGATTGCTACGTCCTTCTCCCATTTTTGCGGTGCTAGGAATCAAACTCTGGACCTCAGAGACTGCAGAGCGGTGCTCTACCAACTGAGCTAAATCCCAGCCCTAAAAGATCATTAGCAGTTAACTAATGAAACCCTTTTAGAGATAGTTTCTTTCCTTTCTTCCTTCCTGCCTTCCTGCCTGCCTGCCTTCCTTTCCTTCCAGAATCCTCAGTTCTGCTGAAAGTAGACACTACACTGTGGCAAGAAGCAGTCTGTGGTGCCCAGGATGAAACCGCACAGAGGCAGGAATTAACAGTGAGGCTTAGCATTTGGGCTTCTATGAAGTTCCTGAAATACCATGAGCAGATGGGGTGTCACATTTATCCGCTAGTTAGTATCATCAAAGAAGTCAGGGGAAGGATGAGGAAGGCAATTACCATGATGGGGCAAGCTGGGGAAATCTGATTTTATGTAACCAACAATCAAGGGGACAATTTCTCAGTACAAATTTTACTCTTGGGCAATTTTGAAGTCTGACTAGGGCATTAAAGAATCTGGCTTCTACCCAGAAAGTGAAGTTTTGGGATGTTCCTTTACTTCCATTTTAACTTTGTTGACTTGTAAATCTGTAAGTCTGCCTTAAGTTAGTCTTAAAGGAGATCTCAGCCATTGTACTGTCCAATCTCTGCATGAAATACTATTATTTTTTTATTTATAGCTCTTATTTTTAATTTACTATTACTTAAATAACTTTTTTAACTTCATAAAATTGGAGTAAACAAAGAATACCAAGTGTAGGTCCAATTTTCTTAAAGGCATAAGGGAAATAATGACACCTATTTTAATCATGAAATACAAGGTAGCAAATTACATATTAAAACACTGAGCTCTGTCTATCCTTTTTATATAACAGCTTTATTGAGATATAACTCACATATATTATTTGTCATTTAAAATATACAATTTGGTGGTTTCTAGAATATTTATAGAGTCATGAAACAATAATAACAATCTATTTTAGAAAATTTTCACCCCCCAAAAAGTCACATGATCATTGGCAATGACTCCATATTCTTCTTTCTCCTTGGCCCTTGGGCAACTACTTATCTAGTTTCTGCCTGTATAGGTTTGCCTAGTCTGGACATTTCATACAAATATAATCATGGACTATACGACTAGTTTCTCTCTGCTCTTTTCTCTTCTCTTCTTTCTCTTACCTTCTTTTCTTCCTCCATCTCCCTTTCTCTCTCCTTCCCCTAGAGCTGAGGATTGAACTCAGAACCCTGAAAATGATAAGCAGGTATTCTACCACTGAGCTACATTCCCAGTTCATGACTGATTTCTTTGACTTAATATAATGCATTGAAGGTTTAATCCATGCTATAACATCTATAAGTATTTTATTTTGTTTTATGGTGAAATATTCCATTATATGGATTTACCAATTTTATTTATGACTTATAAACTATTTGTCATTTGAGCCCTCTTTTTGAGGATGTGTTAATGGTGCTGCAATGGAATTATCACAGAACCTCACAAATGAGGACTGGGACACACAGTTCCCTGAAAAAGCAGGACACAGAATCTGTCTTTATGAGGTCCAGAGGTTGGAATTATCAGACAAAGACTCTGAAACAACTATTATAAACTTATTTTTTTAAAACTAAAGAAAATTATTTTTTATTTAAAGGGAAGTATAATAAAAGTAACTCATCAAATACACAATATCAACAGAGACAAAAAACAAAACAAAACACAAAAACGTGAAAAACCAAATGGATATTCTGGAATTGAAAAGTAAAATGGAGATGAAAAATTTACTAGAGGGGATCAATAGCAGATTTGAGCTGACAAAAGAAAGAATAAGTAAACATAAAAATCACTCAAATGACTTTAAAAAATAACTCAAAAGAGATTATCCAATCTGCAATGCCAAAAGAAAAGAGGGAGTGAAAAAAAAATCTGTAAGATACCATTAAGCAAACCAACATATATGCACTGGGACTGCCAGAAGGAGAGAAGAGAAATAGATAGAAAAAAATATTTAAAGAAAATACTAGCCTATAACTTCCAAATTTGATGAAAAACATTGCACATTCAAGACACTCAAGGAACTCCAAGTAGGATAAACTCAAAGAGATTTCTAGCTACATACTTCATAGACAAATTGTTCATAAGTCAATAACAAACAGAAAATCCTGAAATCAGCAAGAAAACAATTAGATAAAGATTGCAAATATAAGTGGGTCTGACACACAGTAGGTGGTCAATAAATGTTAGTTATCTATTAATTGAATCTTTAAAATTAGAGGAGAATCAACCAGTATCCTTTTGCAAACGTATATACAAAACTAAGGATGCTGCGAGGTATGGTGGTACACACCTGTAATCCCAGCACTCGAGGGGCTCAGGCAGTAGGATTGCCATGAGTTTGGGGCCAGCCTGGCTACATAGCAAGTTCCAGGCCAGCCTCAGCTACAGAGTGAGACTCTGTCTCAAGGGGGGGAGGGGAGGAAATGCCAATCCAACTTCATGAAAACATGAATTCAGAGCTCCTTTTCCAATAGAGAGAATAATGAGGATGTTACCCAGAGTCTGGGTCAAAAGCAGGCAAAGTACAACCTATGGGTCAAATTTGGCCCACTCTCTGTTTTTGTAAGTAAAATTTTATTAGAACACAACAGGCCCAATCATTTATGTATTGGCTATGGCTGCTTTTATGGTACGACGGCAGAGTTGAATAGTGGCAACAGAGACTGCATGGCCTACAAAGCCTAAAATGTTTATCATCTTGCCCTTTAAAGAAAAAGTTTACCAGCTCCTGATCTAGGTGTTTCTTCTTCATTTCCTCCATGGACTATCACCGGAGCTTTGAAAATGGTGCTGCACCATGCTTCTACCAGTCAGATCAGACCTGTAAGGTTGCTGCAGACCAGAAATTCCATCTGTCCCACTGTGGGTTACCTACCCAGCATCCATTCTCTGTGCTTTCCTTCCTTTCTAACAAATTCCTGTTCATTCAACTCTTATCATCGTGCTGAACCATCACTGAGTTCCTCCCTGTTTACAAGGGTAGATGCAGAGGGGTCTAAGCCCATAGGCAAATGGCATTCCTTGGATAGCTGCTAGGTCAGGAGTAGGCCTGTGACTAAGTTGGCCTAAAGAGACTGACAGAAAGGACAATTATTCTTGAGAAAGAGTTTGGAGCTTGTGGTATAACTCAGTGGTAGAGCGCTAGTACACACAAGGCTCTGTTTTTATTTTTCCCTGTTAAGCATTAAAAGGGGCTGTGATTTAGCTCAGTTGGTAGAGCGCCACTCTGCAGTCTCTGAGGTCCCAAGTTCAATTCCCAGCACCACAAAAAAGGGAAAAGGACGTGGCAACCCACTCGGGAGGCAATCCTGAAACAATCAGCCATTGAAAACCCTGTAAGGTTCGCTATGAGTCGGACACAACTCCACGGCACCTAACAACAACAACAGCAACAACAAGCATTGAAAGGAGCATGTGGCCAGTGTCAATACTAGTCATCTTGCAACTGCCAAGGGAATCACTTTGTGAGGAAGGATGCCAAGGATAACTGAGGGGAGAGATTAGAAGAGCCGGGTCCTTAATGATATCACTAGACATAAATGACATTGTAGTCAGACCCCATCCTATCCTCAGTTTGAAATGGGATTTTTCTATTACATGCTATTTCCAGTTGACACTGATTGTCTCTACAAGCAGTAAAACACTAAGCTTCAAAGTAGCATCCTAACTCTATGATCAACAAATATATATAAATATATTTACAATACATATATATATATATATATATTTATATGTTGTTGTTGTTGTTAGGTGACATCGAGTCCATGTCTGACTCATAGCAACCCTACTTACAATAGATGAAAAACTATTGTCAGTGCTTCAATGCTATTCATAGGGTTTTCAATGGCAGATTGATTTTAGGGAGTGGATTGCCAGGTCCTTCTCTCAAGCCTACAGTATCTGGTGTTCCCAGGCAATCTCACATCCAAGTACTAACCAGGCCCAACCCTGCTTAGCTTCCGAGATCTGATGAGATCAGACACCACAGTGCTACGGCGGCAGGCATATTTTTATATACATATATATTAAATGCTACAATACCTTTCGTTACAATTTTTATGACTGGCTTTCTTAGAACACTATCTGTCCCTGCATTTCAACTTCCTCCCCACTAGTTCCTAATAGTTTGACACAAATATTCCCAAAAGTCTTGTTTATTCACTATTCAGTCATTCCATAAATATTTATTGAGCACTCACTATATACTAGGCACATACCAAGTATTGTGGATAAAGCAGTGAATAAGACATACATGGTCCCTCATACAATACTGCTGATACTCTAGCTGCAAAGACTCAATGAATAAAGCTTTAATTTTAGATTGTGTGAACAGCAAATAAAAAGTGATGGTCTATAGTAATGAAAGGGGAATGACAGAGCTTCTTAAGATAGATAAAAAAATCTCCTTTGGAAACTCATCCAGAAATTCCTCAAAAGGATAAAAATAGATTACCATATGACCCAGTAATTTCACTCTTAAGTATCTACCCAAGAGATATGGAAATATATGTCCACATAAAAAGTTGCACATGAATGTCCTGTAAATTAAGTCTTATTATTGGCATTATTCATAGATGACAAAAGGTGGAAACAGTACAATGTCCATCAACTAATGAATGGAGAAACAAAATGTGGTATATCCATGTAATGGAATATTTTTCAGCCATAAAGAGAAATGAACCACTGATACATGGTTTAACACAAATGAACTTTGAAAATATTATGCTAAGTGAAAGAAGTCAGTCACAAAAAGCCACATATGCATTAAATTTATATTAAGTGCTGAGGATGGACAAATCTTTAATCCCTAGCACCCAAAAAAATTAGGGGAAAAAAAACAACAACAGAATGGGTAAATCTCTAGAGGCAAAAGGCAGAGTATTGGGTGGGGATGAGGAATGGTGAGTGACTGCTGATTTGTACAGGTTTTATTTATTTGCTGTGATAAAAATATTCTAAAGTCTGTAAGTATAATAAAAACCATTGAGTTGTATGCTTTAAATGAGTGAGTTTTACATGTAAATGTCTTACTAAAGCTGTTTAAAACAAGACGAAAAGTAAGAAAAGTTTTCTTCAAGAAAGTGACATTTAAGCTGAGACGTGAAACAAGAAGAAACTAGTCAGGCAAAGAGTTGAGACAAGAGCTTCCATCCAAGAGGAACAATGTGTGCAATGGTCATAAAGAGAGACAGACGCCAAAAAAACCAAGGTGAGTCATGGGAGATGGGGTTGAAAAGGTGCCAGAGCAAGCAAGATCTTCTGAAATTTTCAAAGTCATCAAGTCCCATGTTCATGCAAACTATTATTAAGCAATATAAGTCACAAAGAAGTTGGCAAGATTAAACTACTCCTTTTACATATCACCCAGTCTCACTTATTCTATTATAGCAACAGAAAATGGACTAAGACAACAATATAGACTTTGTAGTGTCTAAATCTGGTGAGTAGTTGCAGGTTACAGCCTTGAGACCTGAGATAGAAGGAGGTGACCAATGTAGGTTGGACCAGCACAGGATATAGAATGGAATCAAAAGATGACATACAATTTCCAGTGAGAATATAAGAATATCTGGACAAAAGCCAGGAGGGAGAAGATAACTGATCCTTACAACTTTTCATCACCATCTTTGGATAACACTCTTAACATTGGCCTGATCATCCATATGCTATGTATTTATGCATCTCAAAGTCCACAGCACATGATGGATCAAAATAGAACTGGAATTGTAAAGAGGTGGTGTGGGGGAAAAAATTTACATTCAGGTGTTTCTCTTGTAGTTGATTGCAAAAAAAAAAAAAAAAAAAAAAAGTCTGCAATATTTTGCAGTGCCTTCTAAGAAAAGTAGGTGTTTATTTCTCCACCCTTGAATCTAGGTATGGCCATGTAACTTGCTTTGACCAATGAGTCATTAGCAAACATGATGCTACAGGAGTCTTGAAAAGTGCTATGTGCTGGAGTTCATCTTTACTCTCTCTGCTTTTGGAATCCAGCCACCTTGCGAAGCAGCCTGAGCCAGCCCACTAGATATGTGGTATAACACATATCTGGTTGTTGCTCCAGCCAACAACCAGACGTGTAAGTCATCTAACCCCAAAGTCCATACCCACACATAGTGCCTATCATTACAATGACTCTATTACTCATCTACTAAGTATTCATTCAGCTCTAGATCTCTTTTTCTCTCAACATGCTAAGGGTTGGAAAGGGAAAAAAGCACTGGAATTGAAAACTAAAAACTTCCAATGCTCTTCTTTACTGTTAGCCTTGAAAAAGGTATCCATCTTCTGTAGGCCTCAGTTTCCTTAGCTGGGAGTTACACCTAAATCACAAGATTCCTAGGAAAATTAAATAATAGGTACAAGCCGTCTCTCAACTTAAAGTGATATATACTAGCAATTAATAAGGGTTAGAGATTTTAAACAAGCTCACCAGAAACAGTGGTCAAAGAACCTAACTTTAATAACTCTTGGAAAATCAAGTAACATACACTTGTATTACTTTTTCATCTTGCTGACAGCATCCCAGAATAAAATGTTCAATTAAAATGCCATAAAATTACATCATATTTCCTAATCTTCTTTCAAAACTGTTTAACTAGTGTGGTTGGGAGACGAAAAGACCTTTCAAGAGTAAGTGCTTTCTCACCCTTTGAAATGATTCCAGATCCTGTCATCTTCTTTTCATCTCAACATCAAAGTTGGGAAAGGCTCTTCCACACTGAGGGCAAGTGTTTACATGTAGTGCACCCAGCCACTTTGCTGGCCTATTAATCATCTGTCTCTATATATTTGCATTTTTGGAATCAAGTATTAGTCTTTTATTTCTTTCAGCTTTTTGCTGACCTGCCCTGCTTTGCTGGCAAGCTGCTGACACATTTCGACAGGTGATGTCGCTCATAAAAACAGACAGGGATGGAAAGAGTGAGAAGAGGCTTCACCAAAATCATGGTCAGTATGTAGGAAATACTGAATGTGCCAAAAGCACACAGATGCACATTTATAAACTTGCTAAGAAAAAAGGTTCTCGTTCTCTGCATGACCTGATTCTCAACTCCCATTATCTTGGAGCTAGGAGAAATTAAAATATACAAGATGGGAGGATATGTGAGTGAGGCTTATTCACAAAAGTCAACTTCAGCATATATGGAGGGTGAATCAGCCACATGGTGGCTTAGTTCACCAAGAGGCTGTCTTATGGGTAAGTTACATTGTTAAACCAGTCCTAAAGCTCTAGGAGTCAGAACATATATTTTTTTCAAAATCCACATTTCATGTTTTTTTGTGTTACAGTTTCCATCTTGTTTTTGTTGTTGTTAGGTGGCCCCAAGTCAATATCCAACTCATAGGGGCCCTACTTACAACAGACAAAACACTATTGTCAGTCCTTCTCTGCTATTCATAGGGTTTTCAGTGGCTGATTGTTTTTTGGGAGTCGGTTGCTGGGTCCTTCTCCCAAGCCTATAGCATCTGGTGTTCCCAGGTGGTCTCCCATTCAAGTACTAACCAGGACCGA
Organism: Pedetes capensis; assembly: GCA_007922755.1. NCBI lineage: Eukaryota > Metazoa > Chordata > Mammalia > Rodentia > Pedetidae > Pedetes > Pedetes capensis. The sequence continues at coordinate 89,197 of VMDO01006146.1, read as the reverse complement.
TCCTGCTTCGCTTCTGAGTTCTGAAGGGAGGAGATGCCACAGTGGTATGGCTGCAGGCCAGTTTCTATCTAAGGTAGTTTAAATATGTCATCAACTAAATGGAAGTTGAGTGCATGGAAAAAGTAGACAGAAGTATGGGGAAAGTAATACCCAAAGAAGAGTAAATACAGACAAGTAATAATTATAGTGAGTTGACTAGTGGCCCCCACAAATTATTCCTGTCCCCCCCAAACCTCAGAATGTGACCTTATTTGAAAATAGGGCCTTTACATATCTAATTAGTTGACAATCTCAGGATAAAATTATCCTGGATTTAGGGTGGGTACTAAACCCAATGACTGGTGCCCTTATAGGAAGAGGAGAGGTCAGAGAAAGACACACAGTGAAGGAAGATATGGAAGGAGGGAAGCAAATATTGGAGCAATTTGTCTACAAGCCAAGGAATGCCCAGGACTGCTGGCACGCAAGAGGAGCAAAGAGAGAAGCCTGGGACCCATTCCCCCTCAGCATCTAATGCCTTCATTTCTGTCTTCTAGCCTCTTGACTTTAGAGAGAATAAATTTCTGTTGTTTTACACCACTCAGTTTATGGTAATTTGTAACAGCAAGCCTAGGAAATGAACATGGTAAATTAATACCAGCTGCTGATGCTCTGGGAGAGACCTGCAGCCCCTGCTACCTGACTTGGTCTGTAATCCAACCACCTCAGCAGGCAGAGGCAGGACAATTACAAGTTCCAGGCTAGAAGCAGCCTGCATAACTTAGTGAGACCTTGTCTCAAGATAAAAAATTAAAATGGGGCTGGGGTGCAGCGCAGTAGAGCACTTGGAAAGCATGCATGAGGCCCGTGGTTCACCCTCCCCCCAAGCACAGCAAAACAAAACAAAACAAAACAACCTCCACCAGTGTTACAGAGAAAAGGACAGCTCTTCTGGTCAGTCTCCACACTTGGGCAGTGTCCCATCTCTGTGCTGAACCATTTCTGGCTTTACAAAGACACATTTATGCTGTGGCACATTTCCTAAGGCAGTATATAGCAGTACAATTTTGAAACACCAACTTTCCACGCTCCCTATAAGAGTATCTCTCAATCTGTTCCTACCTGTACATTGTCATGTGCACACTCTCTCAGCCTCGTGTGTTTCCATTACACTTGGAGATTGTCAAACCTCCCTGCTCTACATACCTCTCTGCCGCTCAGAGTCACTGCTTTAGAAACCTTTCAGATCTTTACCTACCTACCTACCTACCTACTTAGCTCCTTATCTAGCCAGCTAGTTAGCTATTATCTATCTAGCTATCTAATCTATCCCCGCCCTCTCTCTCTTTCAATTCTCTTTTTTTTTTTTTCTTGAGACAGGGTTTTGCTGTGTAGGTCAGGCTGCCCTTGAACTCCTGCCTCAGTCTCCCTAGTCCTGAGATTACAGTCATGTACCACTATGTCCACCTTCTTGTTTTTAAACTATTTTATTGAGTATGACTTTAATGAGGTGTAAGCTGCACATAATTAAAGTATACAACTTGATGAGCTTGGAGGACGTAAGCTCCCATAAAACCATCACCATAATCTGTGCCATAAACATATCTGTCACCTCCAAAGGCTGTCTCAATCTGGTTTCTCTTAGAACATGCTATAAATTTCCATGGTAATTTGTCTTATTAAGTCTTGGAATCAATAATAGGGTAGGAACAATAAAATTTTAAAAATTACATTTGGGTTTTTCTGATTCTAAAAGGATTAATATCTATATACTCCTTGTTATCTGACTATAACACTGTATAGACTATGTGTTTTTCATTATAACATGCATATATAAAGCATTAAATTTATTTTATGTTTACATACATGTATTCTAAATATTAACACTGTCCATGTTTCTGTCCATGTTCTTGTCTCTTGAATGCTCATGTTACATAATATAGTGACAAGAATTTGCAATGTGCTCAGTGTTTTTTTTTTTTTTTAAACCCATGATCTTCCCCCACTCAAACTAGGACTTAGCACCTATAGCTTCAGAAAAGGGTTCCAAGAAGGAAAGGGTCAAATTCTTCTCTTTTGAGATGGAAAAGTTGAGTTCTAGACATATGACAAAAGAAATATAGAATAATATGAAATGTCAGAGGCAGGTTTTTCTACCCCTAAAGGAGTGGGAGATGGAAGTAGTGCTGGAGGGTAAGAGAGTTAGGGGTTGGGGACTCCTTGAGACCTTTTCTGGGAGCTAGTGTCTCCAGATCCTGGTTTTGTTTGGCTATGCCAAGTAAGCTCATACCCAAAGGCCTTTACTCTGGCTTCCCATTGCATAGAAGGCTTTCCTACAGCTGCGAGGTCAACCCTTCACTTTCATTGGTTTTTCCTCAGACAGACCTTATCAAAGAGGCCTTTGTTGGCTGTCCAATATAAAACAGCAACTCCCCATCCCCACCGTGTCCTCTGGTCCCCCTCTTCTTGCTTTATTTCTCTGTATAGCACTTTTGTCCACCTGATATAGCATATGCTTGTTTACTTGGTTTCCCTTCACTAAAATGTAAGGCATACAAGGATAGGGCCTTTGTTTTGTTCTCTGCCATATACCTGGAGCTTATTGTACAAGATCCACAAAAACAGGAGAAGGACGTGGCAGTCCACTCCCAAAGCAATCCTGAAACAATGAACCAATGAAATGCCTATGAGGGTCACTATGAGTAGGACCCAATTTGATGGCACCTAGCAATAACAACAACACAAGAAGGAGCTCTGCAAAGATTTTGAATCCATGAATACATATATCCTATACAAGTAACTTTTTCAATGTGTTAAAGTGTTTTTTTCTTTTTAAAAAATATTTCCTTTAAATTTCCTTATAACAAAGCTCTTGCCTAGAAAGCAATGGATGCTCAATAAATATTCACTAAAGGAAAGAATGAAAAATGCAGTTAAATGAATAAAACATATAGCAGGGGTTGAAGACAATGAGAGGCAGAATGTAACTACATCTCACCTTCCTAGATCTTTCCCCCACCTATACCCCAGGACGGCTCATCCAAATTCTTAGCTAGCTAAGTTAAAGTTAGCTAGCTTGAGTATGCAGCAGATAAAGAGCTGAATTTATCTTCTGTAAGAAAATGGAAATGTTCTGGGAAGAGTGGTGTGGAATGAGAGGATGAAACAGGCTCTTAAAACAGAAAGGAAGAGAAAAAGGAGGATACAAGGGAGGAAAACATGAAATACTGGCAACATTTTATGATGGATGAAAGACTTTTGAGAACATTTAGTACATTTTACACTATGTGTACTACTGTTCTGTAAATTCCTCGTGACCCAAACCATCAAAACATTGGACTCCTTCATGGATGCCTCAGGTGAATGGTTTCTATGTGTGAAAATCAAGGAAAGGAGCAAATCCCCCAATTGGCCCAAATCAAAAGAAAGCCAAGATAAACCTATGGGTTTAAGATGCAGAGGAGAGATCAAGAGTCTAAGAAGGCAAGATGGCAAAGCCAGAGAACATTCAAAGATCATAAGCACTAAGAACTTTGCAGAAATCTTAAAGAAGATGTGAAACTTTACCCACGCATAGGATGGAGGCCTGTTAGTGTTACCTAGTTGGTAAGGGGCAGGGAGGCCTTGTAGACACTTGACTCTCCCTGCTTCTATTCCCAGCCCAGGCAGTCCTTGGACTTTGCCCTCATGTAGGTCCCTCTACTCTCAAGAGCGGCAATATTACCATGTAGATGGCTCACCTGGATTAAGACTTACAGAATTTGGCCTGTGCCGATTTGCAAGTCTGTAAAGGAGCAGTCTTTTGTTTTGTTTCTTTGTTTGAACTTGGGGTTGAACCCAGGGCCTTGCACATGCTTTACAAGTACTCTGCCACTGAGCTGCGCCACCCTCCTCAGCCCATTTTTCTATTTTTTCTCACTCTTGAGACAAGATCTTGCTAAATTACGCAGGCTGCTTCTGGGCTCAAACTTGCGATCCTCCTTCCTCCACCCCTCCTGTCTCTGGGATTAAAGGTATGAGCCACCACATCCAGCTCAAGCAACAGCCTTGAACATATGAATCTATTTCATTTTTCTTTACCTGCTTTTCCAACTGGACGGACAACTGAAAAGGCTGATTCCTGTGCTTGTCTTTGTTGACATGTAGCTCTCCCCCACCACTTTGCTTACCCATGAGTTCAGATTTTTCTGTAATCTCACATACCTCTGAGGAAAAGAAATGCTGCCACATCCAAAGGGTGTAAAGGTTCCCAGAATAACAGTATTTGGCAAGTCACTGAATATGTTGGTGTACACACCACCCCAAGGGAGGTCAGAATAGCTTTGGCAGACAGCTAGGCAGCCAGAAGGATAGATAAAAACCCAGGTTAAGGAATTGACTCTGACATTGACAAAAACAACAACAAAATACTTATAATATTTCTTCCATAGGAAGATGTTAACTCTCCCTTTCACATATATACACATATTCTATTTTTTTCATCAACTATTTACAGACAAGGCAGCGGAGATCCAGACAGAGTGATTCCCTTTCCTGTAGTCACTGAGCCTGATGATGGCAGAGCTAGACCAGTGACAGGCTTCCTGACTCCCTGCTGTATGTTCTCCCCACATGTTCACATTCCCACACCCTCATTTTAGCTCCATGTTCTTTAAAACCCATCTATGAATAATAACAGGAGGGTCTGGTCAGACTGGTCCTGGTAATGGCAGAGTCATTAGTTTACCAAACCTGCCTGGTGCTACCTAATATTGCTCAATGACATCACCCCCACACAGAGTACTGGGGTCAGGACTCGCCATCCACATCTATGGACAGATACAGGACAAGTATGGCTGAGGTTATAATTACATTTCTGAGAACCATTTTATAAAACCTATCTTACCTATCTGTACAAAATTGGCCACGAAGGCATTGGTGGTACAGTGGTGAGCATAGACGGACTCTTGAGGCCATTTTCATTTTGGGTTTGCAGGAATTGATTACAAAAATCCCTCTTCTTTCTAAGCTAGTTTATCTAGACACTAAATTCCCATGTGGTTCTCTCTCACCATTAGGAAATTCATTTTCTCAGAACCACATGAGCTCTCAGGTATTTAACAAAAACATCAGGGACAACCAGAGTTGCCCTGAAAAAGAAGGAAGGTTAGGAAATTGGAGAACTTGCCCCTATCTCTTTTTTGGGCTAACTTCTCCTGCCCCATGATGATGGAATGTGGTCATTCAAGAGAAAGGGACTGAACAAATACCAGGCCTGACACCTCTTTCCTCAATACTTCATGTGATTGATTTTCTACTGGATGGAAATCCCCACCTGTCAGCCCCCTCTGCCTTGCCCTGCCTCCTTCACCCTTTTCTCCTCTTCAGAATTTCATGAGGATATTAGGTCAGACTGGAGCCATCCAACAGGGCATAATGGAATTTCCTCATCCCTGGGTCATTTTTTCTGATGGTTGGCATCTGAGGCTTCCTCTTCAGGAGATCCAGCCAGAAACTCTGGGCATTTTTCAGGGAATTCTTGATCTTATTCTCATCGTCCGGGTCATTATAGTGGCTCAGGATCAGTTGTTTGTTGAATCCCTCTTTTTTTAGCTTAGCTCCTTCTGTTTTTCTGTTCAAAGGAAAATAATTCAATGGCTAATTTCTTGGTCTTATCTGGCAAATTGACTCAGAGGCCTCTGTGGCCTCATTGTGACCGATGAATGTAATAAGCATCCTTTATATCAGAAGAACTGGATTTTGAAATAGATTCACTCTAAGTCCTCAGCCAAGCATTCATTGAGTGCTTACTATTTTTAAACAGTCACTGAGACTCTACTGTGTGTAAGCACTGTGTCAGAGGCTGTAGGAAACTTAAGGGAGGATAAATAGCCCTTCATGCACAGCACAGCACAATGTAGCACAGGCTTTGGATGAGAATTAGTTTGAGTCCCACTTCTGAGCTTGGTACTGAAAAAATGAGGGAAATTACTAAACTCTTGAGCCTTGATTTCTTTACCTGTAAGATGGGAATGATACCTCACAGAAATGTAAGGCTCCTCTGATTCATGCACACAAAACTCTGAGCATAGACCCCAGAATTTAGTATGTATTCTATAAATACAAGTTGTAATCATTAGTTTAGTAGGGAATGCATGTTCATTCAAAATAAAGTGGTAAAGAAAAAAGAGATAAATACAAAGCTACCTAGTTTCTAGGGTTCAAACCAAGACCCTCATATGAAGGTAGCCTCCTAGAATATTCATTTAATCATTCACAAATATTCATTAGACATCTTGTTCAGGCAAAACTCCTGATAGTCTTGTAAGAAAGATGCTGTTTATAACCATTCTAAAGAGAGTGCCCAAGTTACACAGCTACATACAAAGCCAGGATTCAATGTCATGCATACCAATTCCAAATTCACTACCTGATTGTATCTAAAGATCAGCTAATGAAGCAGGCTTTCCTAGTTCTTACCTAGACCAGCCTTTTGCCCCCAATACACATATGTGCGCACACATTTATACATACAGACATGCACACACACTCATGTGCCCAAGCATGCCAAGTGTACCTGTTGGTAACATGCCATTAGAAGAAGCCTCCAGGAGTCAAGCTGGCAAAGCAGAGGCCATATTTTAAAAAGACCTGTGTAGTTCACCTGTTTCATATCTACATGGACTGGCCAGCTTGCCCTCACTGCATAGTCCCAGAACCAAAAGTGGACTGCTGGGCTTCCTGGTTATTAAGATGAAATGTAAGGATGGAGTTGGGAGGATCTACAACCAGCACATGAGAAGAATCAGCATTTCCAATGGGGGCACAGAGAGGGGCGCAACACAAATAAATCTCAGCAACAGTGTGAAACAATGACTAAGACTCCGCTCAGCAAGTTCCTTCAGACTTACAACATATTTGATTAGGAATCCTTGGTGTTTACATCTTAAGGTGCACTTGAAATTTCCTAAAATGGAGCTGGAAGATCTCAAAGAGGCTCTTGGAGTGTTTCAGAGAATTGGTGTATGTATGTGGGAGGGTATACTTGCACATTTATTGCATGGGTATGAGGTTTGGAGAGTGGGAAATTTTAAAAGGGATTGTTGTTTTTGTTGTTGTTAGGTGCTGTCGTGTCGGTATCCAACTCATAGCAACCCTCATAGGGTTTTCAATGGCTGACTGTTTCGGGATTGCCTTGGGAGTGGATTGCCAGGCCCTTCTCCCATTTTTGCGGTGCTGGAAATTGAACTCGGGACCTCAGAGAGTGCAGCGCAGCCCTCTAACAACTGAGCTAAATCCCAGCTAAAAGGGATTAAGAATAAGTAATTAGAAATAAACTGGGGATTGTGGCTCAGGAGGCAGAGGCAGAATCACAGGTTCAAGGCCAGAGGCAGACTGTGTAATTTAGTGAGACCCTGTGTCAAGATAAAAAGTTTTAAAAGGAGTTAGGGGTGCAGATCAGTGGTAGAGTGCTTGTAGAAATATGCACGATGCCCTGGATGCAGCCCACTAGTACTGGGCAGTAAAAAAGAAGAAAAAGATAAAAAATGAAATAATATAGCTTATTAGTGGAACAAGGGAGAGCCAAATCATTGTTGGGGAAGGAACCAGAGCCAGGAGTGTGGGTGTGGGCCAAATGTACGGCTTGGTAGCTGAAAAATGGAAACATTGGATTAAAACAACTTCATTCTCTTTTTTCCTTTTTATCTCTTCTCTTGTTTCCCACCTCCTGCCTTTCCTTTCTCTCTTTTCCATATTCTTATGAAAATGTATCCAACTGTCAAAAACAAGGTGAGTGGGCAGAATTGTTCAACAGTGTGACAAAAGCAAAGCACTAATAGATTGCCACTCTTCCCCATAACAGAACTCAGGCATGCCACTCTATTTATAAACACCAAAGGCTGGCAGAATGTTAGCTTAACAACACATATTTATAAATCCAACCAGAAACCTCAGTCTAATTACCATTCTCCAAACCCATATCCTGGCCCTTTTGTTTGATGCCTACAAATGATTCTATTTTTCTTTGACTTTTTGAAAAAGGACCTTCTGAATTATTCTTACAAGAAAGCTGAATATGCCATTAAATGTAAATCTCTGTAATCATTGGGAAGAAAAGGGCATCCCCCCTCCTTACCAAAAGGCCAAAAATTAAGATACCAAAGACCAAATGCAAAAAACTCCAAGATAAAATCTCTTACATTCTATCCATGCTACATTAATCAAATACTGTCAGAGTAAGCAGTTCCCCCTTGCTTTTTTAAAAGTAGTGATTCCTCTTCTAATGCCTTTAATGGGCCCCTAGACATAGAATCTGTCAGTCATTGTGGATAAAGACCAATTAGCCTCTAAAGCCAGCAAAGACAGTCTTTTCAATACTTTCCTTTTTGCTGCCTTTTCTCAAGGTGTTGGCAGTGGCAGTGGTTTTGCCTTTCCCTTGCCAGAGGGCCAGCAATTGACCTCTGGATCCTCCAGCAGTTGGAAATTACCTCCAGGTTCATTAGGTCAACAAAAGAGCCCTAATACTTGCACAAAATGATTCTTGCAAGTTTCAGGTAGCTGGTCATTCCCAGGAAGAGCCATTGATAGATTTATGAAATGGTCCTCTAGATCAGAAGCTACCTGACTGGACCAATCTAAACAGAGCCTGGAACAGAAAGGGAACTACATCTCAAATTATCTCACATCAAATCAGCGTGAGACTCTTACAGTAAGCTAAATCCAACATTGATCGATTGTAAGAACTGAAGCATTGAGAATGCATTGAGAATATCCCATCCCATCTTACAGATGGGAGAGTCAAAGTATAGCAAAAGGAATAATAATTGCTAAATAATAGTTACTGCTCATGGAGTATTTACCATAATCTACAGATTATACTGCCTGCAACCGTATCACTGTGGCATCCAGTCCCATCAGATCTCAGAAGCTAAGCAGGGTCAGACCTGGTTAGTACTTAGATGGGAGACTGCCTGGGAACAACAGGTGCTGTAGACTTGGAAGAAGGACCTGGCAACCCACGCCCAAGAAACAATCAGCCATTGAAAACCCTATGAATAGCAGAGAAGAACTGACAAGAGTGTTTTGTCTCTTGTACATAGGATCGCTATGAGTCAGACATCAACTTGACGGCATCTAACAAGAACAGATTATATTATGTTATTTAGTTGCATTATTTCATTTAATGTTTTCAACAATCCTATGAGGTACAGTCTATTAGGATCCCCATTTTGCAAATTAAACACCAAAAAAGCAAATCATCCAATCAAAATATAGGCAAATGAATTGAACAGACAGTTCTCAAAGGAAGAAATACAAATGGCCAATAAACATATGAAAAAATGTTTAATATCCTTAGCTATCAGTTTGTTTTTTTTAATTATATGTCAACTTTTATTTGTCTTTTAATTCAATATTATCTTTTGTTTTTTAATGCTGGGAATCAAATGTTGGGCCTCATAATGCTCAGCAAGCACGATATCACTACGTCACACTTCTGTTATTGTTTATTAACTTTAATTTTATAAAACTATCTCTTTAAAATATAAATCATTTTTTTGCATTTTTTATTGTACATTTTTAATGTACACCTTAATGTGATTCATTCTGACATGCTTTTCATTGTGGCAGCTATCAGTTTTGAACAAACCAAAACTACACAGAGATTCCATCTCTTCCCAGTCAGAATGGTTAGTATCAAGACAACAAACAACAAATGCTGACAAAGATGTGGGGAGAAAGGAACCTTTATACATTGCTGATGGGAATGTAAGTTAATGCAGTCACTATGGAAATCAGTATGGAGATTCCTCAAAAAACTAAAAATAGAACTCCCATATGACCCAGCTATTGGGGCTGGGGTTTAGGTCAGTTGGTTGGGTGCTGCTCTGCATTCTCTGAGG
>VMDO01006146.1:0-79237 GCA_007922755.1 Pedetes capensis | reverse complement strand
GAAAGGGTAATGGAGGAGAAAGACAAATATCACGTTTTCTCTCATAAGCAGAATCTAGATTTAAAAAATACATATGTATAGATATATATGCAGGCACACACATACAAGATGCAAGCAGAAGTGTGACTGCTTATGGAGAGAAAGGGGACCAGTGGGAGAGAAGGGGTGTGAGAGGGTAATGGGAAGGTGAATATGAGTAATGTACAATGATATGCAAGTATGAAAATGTCAAGATAAACCCCATTAATTTGTATACTAACAAAAAAATTACCAATGAGAGCCAGAGGCAGAGAGAGAGAGACACAGAGAGAGAGAGAGAGAGAGAGAGAGAAAGAGAGAGAGAAAAATCCCCATTTGCATGAGGAAAATAAGTCTTTGGGAAACTAAGTGCCTCCAATCTCATGGTTGGCAAATGGGAGCATGAGAGTCCTATGGACTCTGGTGCCTGAGCTCTAAACTGCTATATCATGTCGATTCTTATATCTCTGGTCACATAGCTGAGAAATGCTAAAGGCAGTGTTAGAAATAACCAAGATTCCAGCCTAGTGCTTTGCATCACTATGCTCTAACAGTGAACACAAAACCAAGACCAGAACTTCACCAGCTACAGCCCAGAGATCTTATTTACGCCCAGATAAGAGGCCCATGTAGACCATATCTGAGGAACGGGCTCTGCTTTAAGAAGTGCCCTGGGATCTGGTCTGGGATGGTTGGTCAGACTAGACTTCTTGTGATAAATCCATCATCTGTCCCACTGTGGACCTGCCACTGGGGTTGAGAAGATTCTTTCTTCCCGCCTTTAATGTCCCTGGGTCTCATGATATTAAACTTCCCTAATGTTTGGTGTTGAGCAAATATGATGGGATAACGAGGCTGAAAATTCTGATTTGTCTAAAACTGTGTTTCCTCCATTAAGCATTCATTTAATCTCCATAGTATTGTGAATTCCAAGAAAAAGGAGATGTCAGGATTGGCTGCTTTTCTTACAGAAGTGTTTTTTAAATACACACATTGTAAAACTGCATGTACTCTTTTTAAAGCCTGGACTCTGTATATGAGAGATCCCTTGGGAACTAATTCAAGAAATTTAGTATCTCTCATTGTTAAATAGTCATTCCTTGGCACAGGTCCTCACTGTGGGTCATGTGCGATGATGGTTGCTTACTCATCCCTGCTGCTGCATGCCAGCTGAGTTCTCTTCCTCCGCCTTCTCTGCCAAGCCACCTCTCCTTGGTCTAAACCTACTTGTTAAAAAAAATGAAATAAAATAACCTATGATGGTACTGAGTTATTATTTATAGAATATCTTTTGCTAGCGTAGTGCTTTAGTTTCCACAAAGCACACTTATGGATATTGGGCTGATTTCAGGTATATAACAACCTGCTGGGGCAAACAGAAGGCATGCCATTATTCCTAAGTGACTGACAACACTGAGCTACAGGGCATGGAAGTGACTTACACAAGAGCCCACGCCCTTTAAATAATGAACCTGAATGTTCTCACTCCAAATGTGATGGAGTGTTTTTTCTTTTAATTACAGAAAAAGAGACAGAAGAGAGAGGGGGAGAGGAATGGAGAGAGAGAGAGAGAGAGAGAGAGAGAGAGGGAGGGAGGGAGGGAGGGAGAGAGAGAGAGAGAGAGAGAGAGAGAGAGAGAGAGGGTTTTTTTTTGTTTGTTTGTTTTTTGTTTTGAGGGGGGAGCAGTTTAAGGTTCACAGGAAAATTAAGTAGGAAGTACAGAGCACTTCCATATCCCTACTACCAGTCTGGTTTTCTTTTCATTTAAATATGGTACCTGGTTGGGTGTTGTGGCCCACAACCATAAATCCCAGTGAACTGGGAATTTGGTGCAGGAGAACTGCAGATTTGAGGCCAGAGTCAGCATGCATAACTTAGTAAAACCCTGACTCAAAATAAAAAATATAAAAGGGGCTAGGATGTGTCTCAGTAGTAGAGCACTTGCCTAGCATGTACAAAGCCCTGGGTTATGCAGTTCAACTCCCTAGATATTGAAAAAAAAATGTTACCTGATCTACATTGTTTTGGACACGTTTTAAACTTGAAAAACTAGTTTTGAAATCATCTGGAAAAATAAATTGGTGAAAATAGCTATGATGGGTTTATACAGAAAGAATAACCAGACAGTTTGTTGTACAGACATTAAGATAGCTATAACTAACATTTTTCAAATGCTACTTTTTGTCAGGGATCTTCACAATAATACTAAATAGTAGCTACTATTATTATCCCCATTTTACAGATGAGGAAAGTGAGGTGCAGGGAAATGAAGTGAATGGATAGGACTAGGATTTTAACCCAATCATTTGGGTTTCAAGACCCTCTTCTAACACCATTCTCTTGGTGCCCTTCTCATAAATATAAGAGGGAAAAAATCTATACGTAAAAACACATTTTTTTCCAGTGCTGGGTAATGAGCCAGGGCCTCATACATACAAGGCAAGCACTCTACCACAGAGCTACATTTCTAGCCTTGTCTTTCTCATATTTATATTCTGAATAATTAAAGCAGCTGAAGACTTAATGTGCACAAGAATGAAGATATAATGAAGCTGAAAACTCAAATCAGTGGGTAACACAGAATGCATTCAATAAGTCTCTACAGAGATAACAGAGTGTTATAGTTAAATGCACAAGCTTTAGGATTAGACAGCCTAAGCTATGATCAGGAACCAGTGGTACTGAAGGAAGAAGTGGAAGCTGCCTTGAAGGAATTTGCAAAACACAGGATCCAGGAGTTGATGTTGTTGTTGTTGTTATGTGCTGTCCAGTCATGTCTGACTCATTGCGACTCTCATGAGTTTTCAAAGGCTGATTGTTTTGGGATTTCCTCAGAAGTGGATTGCCACTTCCTGCTCCCATTTTGGGGGTGCAGGGAATCGAACCTGGGACCTCAGAAACTGCAGAGCAGTGCTCTACTAACTGAGCTAAATCCCAGCCTTTCTAGGAGTTGATAGAATACTAATAAAGATATTTCAACAAACAGACGCAGCACTGGAGGTACTAACTTGTCTGTGTCAAAAGATCTGGAAGATAACTACCTGGCCAATTGACTGGAAGAGATCCATATTTGTGCCTATTCCCAAGAAAGGGGATCCAACCAAATGTGGAAATTATCAAACAATACCATTAATATCACACACAAGCAAAACTTTGCTAAAGATCATTCAAAAGTGACTGTAGCAGTATCTAGATAGGGAACTACCAGAAATGCAAGCCAGATTCAAAAGAGTGTGTGGAACCAGGGACATCATTCCTAATGTCAGATGGATATTAGCCGAAAGCAGAGATACCAGAAAGATGTTTATCCATGTTTTATTGACTATGCAAAAGCATCTGACTATGTGGATCACAATAAATTATGGATAACATTGCAAAGAATAGGAATACCAGAGCACTTAATTATATTCATGAGGAATCTGTACATGAACCAGGAGGCAGTTGTTTGAATAGAACAAGGAAACACTGCCTGGTTTAAAGTCAAAACAGGTGGCATCAGGGCTGTATCACCATATCTCTTCAATCTCTATGCTGAGAAGACAATCTGAGAAGCTGGACTTTATGAATAAGAATGTGGCATGAGGATTGGAGAAAGAATCATTAACAACCTGTGGTATGGAGATGAAACAGCTCTACTTACTGAAAGTGAAGAGTATTTGAAATATTTACAGATAAAGATCAAAAAACAAAGTCTTCAGAATGGATTGTGTTTCAAAATCAGCAAATTAAAAATCCTTACAAGTCAGTGTGCAACTTCATGATAAATGGAGAAAAGACTCAGGTTGTCCATGATTTTGCTTTACTTGGTTCTACAATTGACACCTATGGAAGCAGCAGTCAAGAAATCAGAAGACACATTGCACTGGGAGAAGCTGTTTCAAAAGGCCTCTTTAAAGTGTTGAATAGCAAAGATGTCACATTGAAGATGTTGGTGCGCCTGACTCATACCATGGTATTTTCAGGCACATCATACGGTTGTGAAAGCTTGATGTTGAATAAGGGAGATGGAAAGAATTGATGCTTTTCAATTATGGTGTTGGAGACGGATACTGAATATACCATGGACTGCCAAAAGAAGCAACAAATCTGTCCTAGAAGAAGTTCAACCAGAGTGCTTCCTGGAAGCAAGAATGGCCAAACTGTGTCTGATGTATTTTGGACATGTTGGGAGAGACCAATCCCTGGAGAAAGACATCATATTTGGGAGAGGGGCAGTTTGAAGAAAAAAGGAAGACCCTCAACTAGATGGACTGACACAGTGGCTGCAACAATGGGCTTAAACATAAAAAGATTGTGTGCCTGGCACAGAATTGAGAAGTGTTTTGTTTGTTGTAGATAGAGTCGCTATGAGTCAGACCTGATTCAACAGCACCGAGCAACAATAAGAACATTCACTAGTTCTCTACTCTCAGTATAAGAAGAGCAACTGGAGCTGGGTATGCAGCTCAGTGGTGGAGCACTTGCCTAGCATGCTTGAGGCCCTGGGTTCAACTCCTTCCATACTGCAAACAAGCAAACAAATAATGACAATATCTCAACTAACTTATTGAGGTATATGAATACCTTACATAAAACAAGCACTTCATAAGCTTTAGCTATTATTATTGTCACTCATTGGCCTGACTAGTTACCATTTCCATTGGGAAGGAAGGAATAAAGCTGGAATCCCATCACCTTACATCACACACACAGACACACACACAATTTTCAGTTAAATGCAGGAAAAAAAAAAAGAATTAAAAAGGAAATAAAGCGCAGGGTTGTTGTTGTTAGTTGCCGTGTAGTTGGGTCTGACTCATAGCGAGTCTATGTACAGCAGGATGAAACACTCCCCGACACTATGCCATGTCCGGGACTATGTCTGTGCTTCCCTGCTATTCTCAGGGTTTCCAATGGCTGATTGTTTTTGTGATTGCTTTGGGAGTGGATTGCCACGTTGTTCTCTCATTTTTGCAATGCTGGGGATCAAACCCATGGCCTCAGAGAGTGCAGAGTAGTAGGTCTATCTACTCTCAGAATGAGGACAGGTTTCTCTAGTCATAAAAGCAATGGGAAAACTCTTAAAAATGATAATTGTACAATAATAAAAGTTAAAATGTGTATGTGTTAAGGAGCTAACCAACTGGAGAAATAGATATTTGCCACAAATAACAAAGAAGTAATATCATTAGTATAGGTAAGATACTAAAACTTATTGGGGGGGAGTATGGAGATTTTGGGCCTGGGGTACAGCTCAGTGGTAGAGCACTTGCAAAGCATGCCTCACCCCCTATAACTGAAAAAAAAGTATAAAAAAGAAAAAAAATAATTAAAAAGTAATTAAAAAGAAAAAAGAAAAAGATATTTGGAATACCTGGATCACAGCAGGAACTTTTTAAAAGATCAAGAAATGCTTAAAAAGTTAAACTCCAATTAGCAAAGAAATAGACAAGAGTAATTTCTTGCCTGTTAGTTTAGCAAAGTTGAATGAGAATAATTATCCTATTTAGTGCTAAGAATAATGCTGAGATGGTCCCTCTCATATATTGCTAGGAAGGATTAGTTGGCATGGATTTTCTGGAAAGTAATTGACAGTGTATCTCCAGAACCTGAAAAATGTTCATATCCTTTCAGCAAGTTCTACTTCTAGTAATCCAGCTTTTAGAAGTACCCGAATATACAAAATATTTTGAGGACAGTTGTACAAATGTAAAGGCTCGATAATAGGAGAATGCTTCAAAAGAACTCATGGATCAATCATGACTCAGAATTCAAAGCAGCTCTTCAAAATCTTGGCTTCTGAAGAATTCAATAGCATGGGAAAATGTTCATGATCAAGTGAAAAGAAAAAAATAACAGTGTAAAAACTATTCAAATTTTTATAAAAAATACTTTATGTATCTACACATACATAAAATACATGGTATAAAATATATATTTACTAAATGTATGTACTATGGATGGGAGTGTATCTGTACTAGAAAAAATGTAGGAAGGAAATATGCCAAAATATAAAAATGGGATTTTCCTGGTAGAAATACTATGTGATTTTAATTTCTGTCTTACATCTTCCTAATGAAAAAAAAAAAAAAAAAAACTCTCAAATCCTAAGTATGTATTACATTTAAAATACACCACCAAAAATCACTGTGGTTATTCTCACACCTGAGGACAGGTGAGGAACAAGGAGACAAGTCATGGTGGGTAAGGAATGGACTTTGGAGTTAGTCAGGTTTAGGTCTTGCTCCTGGCTTTGCTTATTTGTAACTGTACAACTGTGAACAGACTGCCATATTTTATGGTATGTTAACTTCCTCATCTATTAAATGGAGATGATAATCATACCTCTTGACATGCACTAAGCATCAGGTGCACTATTTAGCACAAAGTAGTTGCTTCGTCAATGCTTTCTACTGGTATCATTGCCTCTTAGTTGTTTGATTTGTCTTCTGCTAATTAGTAACTTGCTGAAATGCTTGTGTGCGTGTGTGTGTGTGTGTGTGTGTGTGTGTATGTGGTACTTTAGGGTTGAACCCAAGACCTCACATGTATTTGGCAAGTGTTCTACCATTGAGCTGCACTGCCAACCCCTTTTTTATTTTTTACCTTGAGTCAAGGACTCACTATGTTATGCAGGTTGCCTCTGGCCTTGAACCTGTGATCCTCCTGCCTCAGCCTCCCAAGTTACTGGGATTATAGGCGTGCACCCCAGAGCCCAGCTACCTGTTGCAATGTTTAAGTTCCCATTGTAGGTAACAAGCCCTTGGAATACAGGGACTGTTTGTGTCCTTAGAATGGGTGCTTTGCCCCCATTTGCCTTTTCTTTCCGTGACTTCCTCTTTTCCTCCCTCTTTCCTTCCCACTGTTTTGGCATATAATTCTGTACTAGTCACCTGACAAGACTGATTGACTGATCAGCTCATGTACCACACAGTGCATTTGCCATACATTACCAGGAGGAGAAGAATGTGTAAGTCTGCATGTATATGTATACTTTTTCACATTACGGACATAACAGGCAGGGTTGGGTGACTTGTCCAGGGTACCAGGGCTCTGAATGTATTCTTGTCTACCATATCATATGCCTCATGAAAGTATATGATTGCAAAGACTGTAGAGGGTTCCCTACATTTGATTTATGGCTACTTGCAGTCTCTTCACAGCAGGACTGAGGACTGTCTTCCATTTCAAAATTTCCAATTTTGCATAAGGATGAAAGATCCAACCTTAAAAAAGAAGACACACATATTTAACACAAAAGGGATACTTCAAAATATACATCAAGTCAGTAAAGCCTGGGTAAGCCCTGCCCAGCCACAAGTCTACCAAACCCCACTTGAGAAAGGAACCATAACACTTTTGTGTGAAATTATGCATAATTATCAGCTTAAAAATCATCTGTCCTCAAAGATATTTGCACTGAAATGGGATCACAGCTTTAGCCCAAAGTAATTAAGTCCCTATGATATTATCTGAAGTATCTGAGGGCTTTTGAGAATCCTGATATACGCTGTGGATCTACTGATAGATTCTTCAGCATCTCCCCTCCACCCCTCAGGAACAGAGTCCTATCTAACAGAGAGAACACTGTATCAGTTGTCAATAGATGGATTGTTTCTGACTGTCCCATTAATTAACTTGGGTATCCTACATCTCTGAACTTCAGTTTTCTCATCTTTAAAATGAGAAAATCGAATGAGATGATCTTGAAGGCTCTTCTCAGCTCTAACATTCTACCCTTGTTGTGAACAAACAGAAAGATCCATAGGCAGCTTTCAGAGATTTTGGAGAAGAGGAAAATCTGCCATTTTTTAAATTTCATTCCACCAAATCTAGTCCATTAACCATTAAATTACCTACAGAAGAAAACTAGTAAAATAAATAAAAGAAAAGAGAGCATGGAATCCTACCTCACAAGCACTGTTGTCTCCATCTAGAATTTTTACTGAGTATATAGGGTACGTACAAGTGTAATTAGAATGGGTGCACTGTCCTACCTCTCCAGGCATTTCCCAGTGTCATCAGCTCTTCATTTTAGCCATGACTCAGGGTGAAATTTTGGATGAGGGAAATGTGGCTCCTCTCCATGTTTTTCTTCACATTCTTTCCCCATTTAGCCCAAGATCATGCACAGGCTTTACCTTCTTGGGAGAGAGCTGCTGATACTATGGAAACTACTTGATTTCTCCACTTTTGGGGTATCATCCCAGAGCACTGCATGTGGCTCAAGCTGGGATGACAAAATTCCTCACCATCTATGAGCCAAAGATTCAGGTTTGATTGATAATATTACTCCATCTTCCAGGCAACCATAATTGGGCCACTTGACTCAAACAGAGCTAATCAGTCATTAGCTGGGACTGACATATAACATTGGGAGAAAAGAATCACTTCCTTCCAAAGCAGGGAGCATATAAATTTATGGCGGGCACAGACCATTTTCTTCAGAATGTAGTGGGGACTTGAATACAGAGTGCAGCCAAACAGAGATGGTCAGAGAAGAGTTCATGCAGTGTTGAGTCCCACATCCTACCCTGGATTTTATTCCTGCAGTTCCTCCTTTGATGATGTAAACTACCCTGAGGACATGACCTAAAAATTATCTTGTAGCTCAAACTAGTGTGAGTTGAGTTCCTGTTACTTACCAGCAAGAATCCTAACACAACTATAATCACATTCAGGCTCATAACCACTCTATCTTGAGACCCATTCTAGCCTTAGACTGGGAGGCTGAAAAAGTTCTATCCTGGTTGCCTTTGGATCAGATAATTTCCTAATTGTTCCTAATTTAGGATTAAGTCCTATCTGTCAGTGACCAAGGCCTTGGTCCTTGCTCATAGACTACCCAGAGGACTGACCACTGGCTTGCATCTGATTGCCTGCTGAGAGTCTTCCTGTCAATGGACCACCTCATTTGAATTCCTGGACATTTTCACATTGGACTGTCTGAATACCTCACTTCTGTGTTCATTATTTGTCATACTTATTGCACTTGCTTTTGGCATATGCACCTGGGGTATTTCTTCAGTTTCTGGCCCTCCCAGTGGGACAATGCTAATCCTAAATTCTGTTCCCTGCTAGGCATGATGGCACATGCCTGTAATCCCAGAGAATTGGGAGGTGGAGGTGGGAGGATTGTGGGTTCCAGACCACATGCAGCCTCTGTAATTTAGCAAGACCTTGTCTCAAGATAAAAAATAAAAGATGGTTTGAGGGTGAAGCCCAGTGGAAGAGCATTTCAAAGTGTGTTTGAGGGCTTCAAGTACTGTAAGGAAAAAAAAAGCTAAATTCTGATTTCTCAATATATAGATTCAGAAGTATATGTAGGGAGGAGATGGAAGGTAACTAACTCAGTGGTAGAGCACGTGCCTAGCATGCTCAGGGCCCTGGGTTCAATCCTTAGCACCACAATAAATAAATAAATAAATAAATAAATAAATAAATAAATAAATCAACAGAAGTATATGCATAGAACAGTAGGTGGGAAAGGGACACTTGGGATCTAAGCCAGATCTAAATCTAAATCAAGATCAACAATAGCTAAGGTTGTTAGATCTATATAAAAGGTCATGAAAAGCAACTGGTGAGTAATCAGCCTTCCTTTCCACTCATTCCTTGAGCCACAGCAGTTGTCTATCTTATGCCTGTGCTCCCAGGGATGACCAGCTTCCCCTTTCCTAACAGCTCATATCTCATCCACTTTATAAGCTTGGTCAGAAATAGAAAGCATTCTTTCAGATTTCTTCATCTTCTCTGGGATATCTCCTTCATAACATTTGAAGGATTTAAGAACAAAAGTTTGGTTCAGGGTGGTTTGCTTTTATGATGGAAGGGTCCTGGGCTTCTTTTCCAAGAACATGAATGTCATCATCACCAGACTTGGCTTCTCAAGACCATAAAGGAAAGCTTCCAGTCAGGGATGGCTGGGTCAGAGGTAAATGCCTTTGAAAAGTTTGACTAGGAATCTGTGAACTTCAGTGCCTGGCTCTGTCTGAGTGGTAAGAAGATGGCTCAGAGAAAGGTTCTGAACTGAAGGAACAGAAGTGACTCCCACTCTGGTTGCTCCTCAGGGTTGACTCTGATTTAGGAGGGTATAAGGGTCTTACCGTTTTCTAAACAGATCTTGGATGACAGTGAGAAGTGGATGACAACAGGTAAATTCTTTTCATGGGAGTTCTGGATGCAATGGTTTTGGCTGATAAGAGCTAGAAAAAGGGAAGGAAAGGAGGAGGAAGAATGTGAGGGGAAAGAAGATAAAAGAGTAATTTGCTAAACTATCAGCAACAGACAATGAAATAATATTTAATATTCTTACCAGGATATTAGCAAAGATTTCCATAAACACCAATATTAATTCATGAAATATTTTCATTATCTGCTCTGGAATTGAATCCGCTTTTTAATCTGGACACTCCTTTGTATGATTTCTTGATATATTAAAAGACCGGTTCATTTGTGCCTCTGTCCTAAGAACCACCTTTCCAGGTAAGAACTACTGAAAAAGGACTCGTGTTTCCTTTTCATTCCTTCTAGCAAATGGACAATAGTCAGCAGACTGTTTGCTTAGTGTACAGGCACAGGGGTGGGGAACTACCAGGACACAGGCCCCTCTGTACCATTATTAAGTTTTGTGCTAAAGTAGAAACCTAAATCAAGAAAATTTATTAATCTCTGAGGTGGAATGAATGCATCTTATGGAGAAAAACTACAGTTACTTTAAAATCTATCAAAATTTTTTAAAATGTAAACTTTTGAAAAGATACCAAAATGTATAAACAAATTAGGAGGTCCATAAGTCCAGGATCCCATATCATTAGGCTACATCTAAAAGGAATAATACAAGAAAATTATAGCCAGACCCAGTGACACGTACCTGTAATCCCAGTAACTCAGTGGGCTGAGGTAGGAGGATTGCAGGTTCGAGGCCAGAGGAAGCCTGTACAATTAAATAAGACCCTGTCTCAAAATTAAAAAATAAATAAGGGGCTTTGGGTGCTGCTCATTGGTGGAGTGGTCTCCTAGCATGTGTGAGGTCCTGGGTTCAACCCACAGGGCTACAAAAATAAATAAACTAATTAAGTAATTAATTAAGGCTGTAGATAAGAATGTTTACAGTAATCATGACATTTATTGAACACTCACTATATTCTAGGCACCATGGTAAGCACTTTATATACATTATTACATTTAATTATCTCAACCAAGTTCTGCATTGTCCCACTGGGATTTATATACATTATTACATTTAATTATCTCAACCAAGTTCTGCATTGTCCCACTGGGATGGGCCAGATATTCCTCATTTTACAGATGAGGAAATCAAGACTTAAGTTTCTCCAATTTCACAGAACTGGTTAGTGGTAGAGCTGGGATTCTATGTCTTTTGGAGCCTTTATTTTTTGAGATAGGATTTTTCTCTGTAGCTCAGGCTGGCCTCAAACTCATGATCCTCTTGCCTCAGCCTTGTAAGTGCTGGGACTACAGGCATGCATTACCAAGCCTGGCATTTTTTGGAGGCTTTTCAACTCCAAAGAATGTGTTTTCCCCTGCCACACCATACTGACTATTATTAAAATTAAAAATATAACACAGATAAAATGTACAATGCTCCTTCAACTCCCTGATGCTCAAAACTGTGAAGTTCACTTTTGCCATGGTAAAATTGATCAGCAGGGAAGGACTGATCAGATCTCTTCTTGACTGGCAGTTCTCTGGGAATCTCCTTCTTGCTAGTCCAGCTCTTCTGAGAACTAGGTACCAACATGGGACTGGACACGAGAGATTTGCTAGGAAAATGCTTGAGAGGGGAAATAGGGAGGGAGATGGAGAGACTGGGAGAGCCTCCTCTCAGTTTGTGATGTAGATCTGACCCCCAGGAGAGGACAGAGGGAGGGAAAGAAGGTTAGGCAGGAGCATCTGATACTGGAATGCAGTCAAAGGGAGTTCAGCAAACCCAATGGAGAGTCTTCAAACCAGAGTTGCCCAGCAGAAGTGTTCTATGTCTCCCAGGAATGAACCTGCCTCAATGTCCTGTCATGTCGGTCACTGACTGAGAGTAGTCCATATAAAACATGGCTTTAGCAAGAAGCAATGAGGAATTTCTGAGCCCTGCCATTGGGGTCATCAGACAACTGCACTTTCTATAGTCCAAGACTTGAGAGGTGCATTTTCACACCACTGCCCTCTACAAGGTTGTTCTAAACTGCCCTTAAGTTTCCTGACACCCCTGTCAACAGAAAACAAATGTTAAGCAAACACATTAAACAACTGCACACAAGTATTAACACCAAACATGGATTTTCACTGCTATGATGCCCCATGAAATAAATGCAATAGACTGGAAGACACACACACACACGCACGCACACGCACACGCAATGCACAAACACGTAGGGAGAGAAATGGAAAACACTGCATAAGAAAATTTAAAAACCCAAACAATCAACCAACCAAATAAAAACATCTCTTCAAGTTCCTGCTTCCTGAGACTACTTCTATGGTTCTGAGCCCATCTGTTCTCAGTCACTGATAGGACTCAGGAAGCCAGGTCCTGCGATATCACAAGGACAGAAATAAAATCCCCTCCCAACTCATAGTTGCAGCTTTGTTGCAGCAGCAGAGCCATCAACAGGAAACTCAATCAGGAGATAAGACTTTATTCCTTCAGGAAGGCTCTGTTTCTATTTCTCTCCTTCTCTCCCTTTGGACAGTAACCAAAATTGTTGCCAGCCATTCTAATCATACATGCTGAATAAAGAGAAGCGAGTGTATATTGGTGTATATTGAACCTAAGGTTTGGAGTCTGAAAACCATGGATCCTTTTCAAACTCTGCAACAATTACTAAGATTATTGATATAAACAACATCCACCACCTTACATAGCACACTACAGATGACAAAACACCTCCAGAACCTGGAGTTACAGCTATTATGAATTCCATCTCTCACCTAGCAGTTTTTATTATAAATGCTGTTTGAATTGATATGGCAGTTTGTTTTCACAGGCTTCATATCTTCCTTTTTTTGTTTTTGGTCATACTTTAAAAAAAGTAAGACACAATTTACATACAATAAACTCACCCTTTTAAAGTGTATAGTTTAGTGGGTTTTTGTACATTCACAAAGTTGTACAGCCATCACCACTATCCAATTCCAGAATATTTTCATTTCCCCCCAAAGAAACACCATGTCTATTAGCAGTAATTCTTCATTTCCCCCTCCCTCCAGATCCTGGTAACCACTAATCTACTTTCTGTCTCTATAGAATTGCCTTTTTGGAAATTCTCATATAAATGGAATAGTTCAATATGTGGCTTTTTGTGACTGGGTTCTTTCAGTTAGCATGTTTTCAGGGTTCATCTACGTTATGGAATTTATTAGTATTTCACTTATCCCCTTTTATGGGTGAATAATATTCTATTGTGTGGATATAAAATATTTTGTTTATCCATTGGTAAGTTGATGGATATATTTGGGTTGTTTCCACCTTTTAGCTACTATGAATAATGCTATAGACATTTGTGTATAAGATTTCATGTGGACATATTTTTCCAATTTTCTTAGGTATAAACCTAGGAGTAGAATTGGTAGGTCATATAATAATTCTATGTTTAACTGAGGAACTGCCAAACTGTTTCCAAAGCAGCAGCACTATTTTGCCTTCCCACCAGCATTATATGAGGGCTCCAATTCTGGCCTTCTCCAGCATTTGTCATTTTTATGTTTTTGATTATAGCCGTCCAAATGGATGTGAGGCCTTTTTTGTGTGTGTGTGTGGTACTGGGGGTTGATCCCGGGGCCTCACGCCTGCATGCTTTGCAAGTGCTAGACCACTGAGCTGCACCCCTAGCCCTTTTATTTTTTTCTTTACTTCCTGAGACAGCGTCTCGCTAAGCTAAATTAAGCAGACTTCCTCTGGTCTTGAATTTGTGATCCTCCTGGCTCCGCCTCCCAAGCCGCTGGGATTACAGACGTGCGCCACCATGCCCAGCTGTAAAGGAGGGTAGAGGGTGTATTCAGTGGCAGAGTACTTGCTTGTTAGGTGCCATCAAGTCCTGTCCAACTCATGTTGTTGTTGTTAGGTGCTGTCAAGTCGTGTTCGACCCATAGCGACCCTCATAGGGTTTTCAATGGCAGATTATTTCAGGATTGCCTTGGGAGTGGATTGCCACCTCCTTCTCTCTTTTTTGTGGTGCTGGGAATGGAATTTAGGACCTCAGAGACTGCAGAGTGGCGCTCTACCAACTGAGCTAAATCCCAACTGTGAGGCCTTTTTGTTGCTGCTGTTGTTGTTGAGACAGAGTCTTGCTATGTAGCCCAGGCTAGCTTTGAATTTATGATCCTCCTGCTTTAGCCTCCCAAATGCTAGGATTACAGGTATGTACCAATATGCCAAGCCTGTGAGGCCTAATCTTTAAACTTAATTGCTCTGATTATTTGATGGTGGACTTAACTCTGGGTTTTAAGTACGCTACCTCCTAGAACAGCACTGCACAAAAACTTCTGTGATAATGGAGATGCTTTAAACTCTCAATGAGTACTTAAAATGTGTCGAGTGAGATTGAAAAACAAAAGTTTTAATTTTATCTAATTAACTCAAATTTAGATAATTACATATTTGCAATGTGTACTACGTAGGACAGTTTAGTCTTAGAAAGATAGTTGGAAAGTGGAAGAATAGGATTCTCTATACTCTGGTGGGTTTTTTTTGGGGGGCGGGGGCTACTGGGGGTTGAACCTAGTGCCTTGCGAACTTTGCAAGTGCTGGACCACTGAGCTGCACACCCAGCCCTTTTTTTTTTTTTTTTTTTTTTTTACTTTTTTGAGAAAGGGTGTCACTAAATTACGCACACTACCTCTGGTCTTGAACCTGCCTCCGCCTCCCCAGCCACTGGGATTACAGGCGTGTGCACCGCACCCGGCTAGGATTCTCTACACATTTGATGGCAAAATTTTTCATACCCGAATTTTGTCTAGTGAAGAAATGTCTGATTCTCAAATTCAGAACTCTAATAACTGAAAGCAACCATCTAGGAAAGCATCTTGTATTTACAATTTGAAACTTTGGTCTTCCAGGGAACACATTGTGATTTGGGGCAAATTATTTAATCTCTCTGGGTCTAATTGCCATTTATAAAATGGACACAGTAATACTTAGTTAACCAGATTTTTGAGGTGATTAAACGAGATACTACATGTAACAATTTAAAGAGTATCTGGCACAATAAAAGTTAGTTGTTGCCAGGTGTAGTGACACATGTCTGTAATCACAGCATCCAGGAGACTGAGGCAGGAGGATCATGAGTTTAAGGCCAGCCTTGGGTATGTATGAGACCCTGGCTCAAAAACAAACAAAAAAAGTTAATCAGTAGCATCATCATCACCACCATCATCATTATCAGTAGCAGAATCAACCTGGAACATTCATATTTACTATCTCTTTTCTAGGCAGACAAGAACACACTTAGAAACACTGACCTAAAGCATTTAAGACAACCCACATGTGCAGAAATTCTTAGAAACAGAGTTTCAGAGAGATCATTCAGAGAGGTCTTTCCTAAAGTCAGTCAGTTGGCAAACATTAATGGATTGCCTATCAGTATGCAACTTCACAATAAATGGAGAAAAGACTGAAATTGTCCAAGATTTTGTTTTACTTGGCTCTACAATCAACAATCGTGGAAGCAGCAATCATGGAAGACACATTACATTGGGAAAACCTGTAGCTAAAGATCTCTTTATTGAAAAGTAAAGATGTCACATTGAAAATAAAGGTGCATCTTGACTCACACCATGGTATTTTCAGTTGCATCATATTTTTGTGAAAGCTGGACATTGAACAAAGGAGACAGAAGAAGAATTGATACTTTTGAATTACGGTGCTGGAGATAAATATTGAATATACCATGAACTACCAAGAGAACCAACTGATCTGTCCTAGAAGAAGTGCAACCAGGGTGCTCCTTAGAAGCAAGGATGACTAGAATGCTTCTTACGTATTTTGGACAATTTTTCAAAAGAAACCAATCCGTGGAGAAGGACATCATGTTTGGGAGAGTGGCAGTTCAACACAAAAAAAGGAAAACCTTCAACTAAATGGATTGACACAGTGTCTGCAACAATGGGCTTAAACATAAATAAGATCGTGCCTGGCACGGAATCAGGAAGTGTTTCATTCTACTGTACCTAGGGTCACTTTGAGTCAGACTCGACTTGATGGCATCTAACAAGAACAACAACAACTATTTGTTCAGGACAGAGCAATGGGTGCTATATGAAAATCTCTGCCATCATGGAAGGGCACATTCTGGCTGAGATTGTCAAATTACCATTGGAAAAATAGCTATAAAGTATGAATCTCAAACTTAACACATATCAGAATGACTTGAAGGGCTTGCTGGGCCCCACCCTAGCTTCTGGTTGAGTGAGTCTAGGATAAAGCCTGAAAAGTTGCTCTTCTAGCAAGTTCCCAGTGATACTGAGGCTGTTGGTTCAGGAAGCACACTTTCAGTACCATTGCTATAGACTGTCTCTATCCCCTCATTAACAGCAATCATTTGTTATTAGAAAGAAAATAACATATTGCCAGAATTATCCAGTTAAAGGGAATTATTTGGCCTTGTGGATCATCAGGAATCAATAATAATAACTACATATCAAAGGCTACGTATGAAGATCATATGAGAGAATGTGGCTAATAATATGTAGTGTTTACTTTGTTCAGATATTTTTCCAGGTGCTTTAGTTAACTTATTTAATACCCAGAACAATCCTGGAAGGAGGTAAAATTAGTATCATGTTAAAGATAAAACAACTGAGGCAAAGGTTATATAATATGGTCAAGTTATATAACTGATAAGTGTTAGAGCCAGGATTTTAACCTAAAACTCCTAAGAACAAAGTCTTACCCACAATACTAGATTACTTTCCCATCTTGGAGAAGTTTTTTTTTTTTTTTAATAGAGATAAGTACAACTGCCATTTATTATTGTTAACATCACCATCATTATTATGTTGATAGAATTAGCATTACGAGTTAAGTGGCAGAGAGAACATCATCCTGGATGTCAGGAAACCAGAGTTGGGGTCATGGCTCCATAAGCCACCGTGTGACTTTGGGAAAGTTATTAGGTCCCTTAGAATCTCAATTTTCTCTTAGTACGTCAGAATCCTGTTAGCTCTTCAAGAATCATTTCAGGATGCCTAAATTAGATAATGGCTAGGAAGCTTCCTGTGATCTCTAAGTGAATATGATCTTATTACTTAAAATTTCAGTTTTTTGCTATATCTATAATATCGGATATTACTCAGCAATCAAAAGGGACAAGCTACTGATACAACAAACTGGATAAATCTCCAGAGAATCAAGTTGATTGAAAAAAGGCAATTACCAAAATTTACACATTGTATGATTCCATTTACATAACAATCTTGAAATGATAATAGCATAGAAATGGAGAACCTCTTGGTGGGTGCCAGAATCAAAGAGGAAGTAGGGACAGGAGAGAAGTGGGTGTGCCTATAGTTCATACACCATGAGGGATCCTTTTGGTGATGGAAATATTTTGAATCTTGAGTGTTATCTGTGTCAATATCCTTGTGATGTGCTATAGTTTTGTGAAATATTACCATACAGAGAAAATGGGTAAAGGGTATATTTCTTACAACTGCATCTGGAAGTATAACTATCTTAAAGTAAAAATATTAATTAAAAAAATTACCAATAGCTGGGCACTACGGAACATTCCTGTAATCCCAGCAACTTGGGAGGCAGAGGCAGGAAGATTGCAGGTTCGAGGCCAGAGGCAGCCTATGTAGCTTAGGGAGACCCTGTCTCAAGGTAAAAAATAAAAAATGGGCTGGAGGAGAGCCTGGTGGTAAAGGACTTGCAAAGTATGTGCAAGGCCCTGGGTATAACCCTCTGGTACTGCAAAAATAAATAAATAAATAAATATAAATAAATAAATAAATTACCCATGTGGTTAGCATTATATTTCAGTTGGACCTCACTGGTATAAGACAATGTTAAGGACATCCCAAGGCAGTAACTTCATATTTCGTGGAATCTAGTAAGAAACCTAGGGCTGGGATTTAGCTCAGTGGGTAGAGCGCTGTGCTGCAGTCTTTGAGGTCCCGAGTTCTATTCTCAGCACCACAAAAATGGGAGAAGGGCCTGGCAATCCACTCCAGAGGCAATCCCGAAACAGTCAGCCATTGAAAACCCTATGAGGATCGCTATGAGTCGGATACTGACTCGACGGCACCTACCAACAACAACAACAAGTAAGAAACCTGGGCTGGGATTTAGCTCAGTTGGTAGAGCGCTACTATAAAGTCTCTGAGGTCCTGAGTTCGAATCCCAGAACTGGAAAAATGGGAGAAAGACAAGGCAATCCTGAAACAGTCAGCTATTGGAAACACTATGAGGGTCGCTATGAGTTGGACATGACTTGACGGCACCTAACAACAAGAACAGTAAAAAGCCTAATGGATGCTTCTTTAACTGAAAACACTATAATTTAGTGTATCTTTCTTCTAACATTCATTAATTGCTTACTAGAGTGATTAATACAAACCCAGTAACATTAATATGATGCTTTATCAATAGTCATATGATGTTGTTATTTGTCTGTCCCAGAGCATTACTTATTTATAAATATAGACAATAACTTCTACTTACACATTTTTTCCATAGATTTACTTGGAACAACAAGGTGATCACTTTTTGCTTTAACCAGACGATGCTCAGAATGAAGTTCTTCTTTTGAATTGCTCCTGCTTGGGTATTTCTTTAAGTTAACAATGGTCACGTTACTGGTGTCTCCTTGCAAGGCCTTGTCTTGCTCCAGCTTTGTGCTTTTGGATGCATGCCCATAAACATCTTCAGTAAGTTCTTGCCAACTGTAACTCATGAGATTTACAATTCCCACAGGGAAATTAATGTTATACCTAGCATATTTGTGCAATGTCTTCTCCAGTTCATAGAGTACCCCAGGAGCAATGTGTTTGTATTCTGCAAATAGGATTTTTAGCCAGTACCTTTTGGAGAGTTTAAGGTTTGGAAGAAGCTTGCGCACACTAGGTTCGGAAGTGCTGAGTGAGAAGGACTCATCTCCTTTGTCAGATAAAGTTACTGAATTCGCTCTGGCTTTCTTTGGTCCTTTTGATTTTTTCTTCTTATCACTGTAAAGAACATATGTGAGCATTAAAGATATCTTATATTCTTTACTTTGTGATTTGACATCTAGATATCCACCTTAAAATATGACCAAAAATATGTATAATATCTGTATACAAAATGACTTATTGTAACACTATTTTTTGATATTAGAAAAAATTGAGAAGAGCCTAATGGTTCATAGGGGTACAGCTAAATAAAGTCATAACCACACAGTGGGTAGCCATGAGAATTGTTTGGAAAACCACACTTCATAATTTGGCAAAATGCTTATAACATCATATAATAAGTGTACATGATTGTATATAATGACCTCAAATACTTGAGTAAGCTAGCAAGATAATTGTTGTTAGGTGCTGTCAAGTCAGGTCTGACTCATAGCGACCCTATGTACGACAGAATGAAACAGTCCCTGACGCTGCGCCTTGCTTCTTTGCTATTTGTAGGATTTCTTCTCTCTCTCTCTCTCTCTCTCTCTCTCTCTCTCTTTCTTTCTTTCTTTCTTTTTTTTTTGTTTTAATGGTACTGAGGGTTGAGCCCAGGATCTCACGCTTGAATGCTCTGTAAGTGCTATACCACTGAGCTGCACCCCCAGCCCATATTTTCACTTTTTGAGACAGGGCCTTGCTAAATTACACAGACTGCCTCTGGTCTCGAACTTTTGATCCTTCTGCCTCTCCTCCTGAGTCATGGGTATTACACTGTGCCCAGCATGCATAGAGTTTTCAATGGCTGATTGTTTTGGGATTGCTTCAGGAGCGAATTGTCACGTCCAATTTTTGCAGTGTTTGCCATCCCCAGCATGGCAAAAATGGGAGAAGGACCTGGTAGCCCACTCTTGAAACAATCCCAAAACAATCAGCCATTGAAAACCCTATGAGTGAAGAGCCCACTGAATGGGAGAAAATCTTCACATTCTATACATCTGACAGAGGGCTAATTTCTAGAATTTACAAAGAACTCAAGAAAGCAAATCTCAAGACAACAAATAATCCAAAACACAAGTGGGCAAAGGAATTGAACAGACAATTCTCAAATGAAGAAGTTCATAAGGTTATGAAGCACATGAAAAAAATGCTCAATATCCCTAGCAATTAAGTAAATGCAAATCAAAATAACTCTGAGATTCCACCTAACTCCAGTAAGAACGGCCTATCAACAAAACAAAAACAAATGCTGGCAAGGTTCTGGAGAAAAAGGAACCCTCTTACATTGTTGGTGGGACTGTAAATTGGTTCAGCTACTTTGGAAATCAATATGGAGATACCTCAAAAAACTAAAAATAGAACTGCCATATGACCCAGCTATACTACTACTGGGAATATATCCAAAGGGAGACAAGATATCATACCACAGAGACACCTGCATCTCCATATTAGATGTAGCACTTTTCACAACAGCAAGGATATGGAACCAACCAAGGTGCCCATCAACAGAAGAACGGATAAAAAAATTATGGTACACATATACAGTGGAATACTACTCAGCAATAAAAAATGAAATAATGTCATTAGCAGCAAAATGAATGGAACTGGAGAACATCATCTTAAGTGAATGAACCCAAGCTCAAAAAGAGAAATACCATATGTTCTCACTCATATATGGGAGCTGAACCTTACTTAAAGGAAGAAAAAAATCCTATACATAAGTTGACATGTAAAAAATGTACAATTAAACTTAGTTTAATAGCTGAAGTTGATATATTTAAAATGCACAATTAAACTTAGTAAACTAGCAGACGGAAGTGAAGATTGTGGAAGGTAGGATGGGGAGGAGAGTCAATGTAGAAGGATAAAAGGGGAGAGGATAACCTCAGTATAGGGGAATATAATCCAATAAAACCCAAATATTCCCAAATATTCATTTGAGTTTTACTACATATTAGCCATAAGGCTCCATAAACCTTATGGGTTGATGAAAGTGTAGCCAAAAGTGATATAATGGTTGCATAGTGGGAAAAACCAATGCTGTATTACTATGTACTCCACCATCATGTACTAATAAAGGGAAAAAAAAAACCCTATGAGTAACAGAGAAGCACTGACATAGTGCCAGGCATGATACAGTGTGGGGAGTGTTTCATTTTGTTGTATGTAGGGTTGCTATGAATTGGAACCAACTAGGCAGTACCTAACAACAACAACATCAAGACCTAACAAGAATAGTGAAACATTTCTGTCCAATATCTGGGATATCTGGAAGAAGATGGAAATTCAAAAAGATAAATTCCACATTTCCTCCATGTTGGGGATGGGGAGTGAGGGAATTTACCAATTCCAAAGGAGACATGTGAAAGACTTAGAGACTAATCAAGAATTTTGATATCTTTGTGAAGGTCAGAGGCTCAAAATTTGGCATCCAGGACCTTTTGAGTGGAGGTTATTGTTTGGGACGGAAAAGCTTCATATGAAGAATAAGGATTTCTTAGACCTAGACTGTCACATTCAAACACTTTCAAATTATCTTACTTCCTGAAATTGAATGAAGGTAGATCCAAGGTGGTGGTGTCTCCAAACAACTGGCAGAAACAAATACAAACCTTCCAGTGAAAGATAACTTCATCATAGGCTTCAAATCATTTTAAAAATAATTTTCAAATACAGTGCCTGACTTACTTTTAAAAAAATCAGATTTACCGAGTTAAGAGACCATAGATGAGAACCAGGGGAAAGAAAATTTAATAAAAATAGAACTGTAGTAAGCTCTTAAAACAATTCTGCTTACCATAGCCAAGGATAATGAAAGACGAAATTGAGAATTTTTG
This sequence comes from Pedetes capensis, assembly GCA_007922755.1. Taxonomy (NCBI): domain Eukaryota; kingdom Metazoa; phylum Chordata; class Mammalia; order Rodentia; family Pedetidae; genus Pedetes; species Pedetes capensis. Next base: position 57,299 of record VMDO01006146.1, on the reverse strand, counting down.
CAAAGAACTGGAAACTACACACAAACACACACACACACACACACACACACACACACACACACCAGCATGTTTCTAAAAGAACTAAACAGAAACTATCAAGCTGAAAAATATAACAAGCAAAAGAACTCTATGGATGGGTTTAAAAGCACATTAGACATAGCTGAAGAAAAAAATTAGCTAAGTGAAAGGTATATTAGAAGATAATATCCATAAGGAAGAATAGAAAGACCAAGTTGACCAGAAGTAAGGTTATAAAATATCATTTATTTGTAGCCATCAAAATTCACCATTAATTTAAAAGGATAAAAGGATAAAATAGAGAAAGATCATTTTGGTGTATTAAAATACATTACTATTTGACCTACTCTATAAATTTACACGCATACATATTCACATAGATGTTGTACATCTATATGTAAGTATATGATAAAAGAAAATTTCTGCAATGTCTAAATTTAATTATAAGGAAGAATGGAGTAGGGCAGAGATATGGGAAGTTAACCAGTTAACAGCTACAGATGAAACTAACAAAAGACTGTTTTATATTCTTGAATATGTGTTGAAATCTTGATTTAAATCCCATCCTGGCTGACTGTCAAGGCCACGATGCCCTATTTACACATAAACTTTTTGGACTGTTAACCCCAAGCAAACCAGAAGCCACAACTTCTTCTCCATACAGACCACTTTCTTATCCCAAAGTTTTCCTTCATTTCTGTTCTCTCATTCCTCTTACCTATTGCCAATATAGGCTTAATGTAAACAATTCATGATTTCTTTCTTCTAATTTTCATCATAAAAGTATTTCTAGCTCTAAATCTAGTGGACATTTTTCCAACTGCTATCTAGCCCTACTCCTGATAGTTGCAGAAACTTGTCCCAGGACCTGCTCCTTTTTCTGGCTAGCATCTACAATGACTCCATAAACCCTTTTATTTCAGTCATCCTACAATCTCAAGAGTATTGGTTGGACACAGTGTCTGCAACAATGGGCTTAAATATAAAAGACTGGGTGCGTGGCACAGAACTGGGGAGTGGTTTGTTCTGCTGTACACAGGGTCACTATGAATTGGACCTGACGCAACGGCACCTAACAGCATAAACTTATATACTTGTTTTAAAAACTAACAATCTTACTTTAATAATCCTTGTTAACTAATATAATGACACAGTTACATTTACTATACCATATATGATCTTATCTTCTACTATTCTTTTGCAAGCCTGCAGCTGTAGCCCTGTGGCATCCGATCCCGTCAGATCTTGGAAGCTAAGCAGGGTTGGGTCTGGCTAGTACTTGGATGGGAGACTGCCTAGGAACACCAGAAGCTGTAGGCTTGGGAGAAGGACCTGGCAACCCCCTCCCCAAAAAATCAATCTGCCATTGAAAATCCTATGAACAGCAGAGAAGCACTGACAATAGTGTTTCCCCTGTTGTACAGAGGGTCGCTATGAGTCGGATACCGACTTGATGGCACCTAACAACAACAATTCTTTTGCAATTCATTATGCGTCAACCACATTGGCCCTTTTGCTGTCTTCAAACATGCCAAGAATGCTGCCCACCTCCATATACTCCTTCACATCCTTTAAATTTCCTCTCAAATAGTACTTTAGGAATGAGACCATTTTGAACATCATATATAAAACAGCATAAATCCTATCTCCTTAAACTTGCTTTATGTTCTCCAAGGCACATTTCACTACTTGTTATTCTATATATTTACTTTATTATTTTGTTTTCAATTGTTTCATTTTTTAAAAAATTGACACTCCAATGAAGTGTCCCTGAAGCAGAGACTATTTCATTCACTGCTGTTTCTCTAGCATATTTTTGCTCAAAAATACTAGAAGGAAGAAAAGAAAGAAGAAAGGAAGTTAGGAAAGAAGAGAGGAAGGAAGGAAGAAAGGCAGAAACTTTAACAAACTCTGAAATGTCCTCCACACTAGTTGCTCAAGGAATTCTAAGTAAGGCAGCTTTCCTAGGGATCACTATTTTCTTTCATCAAATCATTGAGGGGAAACATATCAAAACCTGATGAAGTTTCACTTAAAGGTTTTTGTTGTTGTTGTTTGGGTTTTTTTTTTGTCGTTTGTTTGTTTGTTTGGAGAAATGGTCTCTCAACATTGCTCTGGCTGGCCTGGAACTCACTATTTAGACCAGGTTGGGCTCAAACCATGGCTATCCTCCTGCTTCTACCTCCTGAGTACTGGGATTGCAGGCATGTGCCGGCACACTCAGTTACCTAAGGTTTTCGTAAAATGATACAAGCAATAAAGAGATTCTTGTATTTTTCTTTTTAAAGTTGGTTTCATTAGCATATTTTGAAAAAATAAATTGGTTCCCAACTAAATGCTAAATGTAAAATAAAGCAAAAGTTTTAAGAGATTTAAAGACACTTAAGTTGGTAGTAGAATTCTAAATGTAAACTGGATGTGGTGGTGCACACTTATAATCCCAGCACTTGGGAGGCTGAGGCAGGAGGATCACAAGTTCAAGGCCAGTTTGAGCTACACAGTGATACCAAGTCTCAAAGACAATAATAATAACAACAACAACAACAACAACAACATTAACAACAACAATAATCCTAAATGTAGATTTTAAATCTTTGAACATTGGGCATTATTTGTAGTTTCATGTTGATATTTAAAAGATGAAACTCATCTTCTAAAACTTGACACATTATAATAATAACTCATTAAATTTGGATGTCTCTTTATAGTTTTCAGAGTTGCTCTCATGATTATAATTTCAACAAACCTAGTACTAACTCTATATAGCATCTATTGTATTATCTCCACTTTGGGGTATTTTCTTTGTAATATTCTGTGAATATGCATTTATAACTGTAAGATTTACCTATTACTCAAATAAAATGATGAATTTGTGCTTTTTATAATAATAACAACACATACTATTTTTTAATTGCCTCACTTTTCAACATGTAAAATGGAACAATAAGGACTAAATAGGCTTATGAAATTTAAAATGCATTCAAAATAATATTTATATATCTGGTTTATTTTTAGGTAGAAAGCTCAAACATTGGACTTTTCAGTTCAAACCAGACTTAAAAATCTTAATTATATTGCTTCAGTAAGAAAAAAAAAATCTCCCATCAAAGAGAAGTCCAGAACATGATGGCTTCACTGTTGAATTCTACCAAACATTTAAAGAACAACAAATATCAATTCTTTTTAATATATTCAAAAAATTAAAGAAGAGGTAATTATGCCATACTCATATTCAGAGGCTAGCATTACTCCAATGCCCAAACCAGGTAATGCCACAACAAAGAAAGAAAGCTTCAGGTCAGTATCTTTGATGAACATACATGTAAAAATCCTCAACAAAATATTAGCAAATCAAATCTGACAGAACATTATAAGCATTCTTCACAATCAAGTGGAATTCATCCCAGGGATGCAATGATGGTTCAATATACATAAATCAATAAATGTAGTATACCACAAAAACAGAATGAAGGACAGAAACCACATGATCATCTCAGTAGATGCAGAAAGGGCACTTGATAAAATTCAATATGTTCGTAATAAAACCTGAACAAATTAGGTATAGAATGAACATACCTCAACATAATAAAGGCCATATATAGCCAGCCAAGGGCTAACATCTTACTAAATAGAGAAAATTTGGTTTCTCTCTAAGACCTGGAACAAAACAAGGATGCCTACTTTAACCACATTCACTCAACATGGTACTTGGAAGTCTTAGCCATAGCAGTTAATCAAGAAAAAGAAATAAAGGACATCCAAATAGGAAAGAAGGAAGTCCCATTGTTACTGTGTGGTTGTTAAAGAATAGTAGGCTAGCTTGATGTGGTGGTATAGCCCTATAATCCTACTACTTGAGAGGCCAAGGCAAGGAGATCATGAATTTGAGGCCAGTAAGGGATACACAGTGAGTTCAAAGCCAGCCTGGGATACAGCAAGAGGCTGTATCAAAATTAAAAAATAAAAACAAACAACAAAGAAACAAAACAGGCCCAGAATGGCTGAGGAACAGGGAGTACAATGGAAAATTTGTATGTGAGGAGCTCAGAAGGCAGGCAGGAAAGTGTGATGGTTAATCATGAAACTTGATTAGATTTAGAAGCACTTAAGAGATTAGTAAAGGACACTTCTGGGACTGTCTGTGAGGACCAGTTCCCAGAGGGATTAAGTAAAGGGAAAAGATCCACTCTGAATGTGGACAGCACCACTCAATAGGCTGGGGGCCTATATGGAATAAAAGAAAATGAAGAAGCCAGGTAACGTGGGCATTCTCTTTCTGCTTCCTGGCCACTATGAGGTGAGCTGCTCTGCTCTGCCATACCATCCTCAGTCATGATGGAATAAAACCTCTGAAACTCTGAACCATAAAGCTTTCCTCTTTCAAACTGTTTTCTTAGGTGTTTTTCACAGGGACAAAAAGCTAAACACAGAGAGGAAATCACAGAAAGGTGACAGGTCTTGGTAAGAAATATTGATTTTATTCTCAGTGCAATGGAATAGGAGTATGGCACAGCAAGAAATGGAGTGTTTCCAAGCAGGATGAGCAGAATCAATTTCCAAGACATATCTAAGGTATTAAGGTTTGAATTGAAAAAGTTCCCCAAAGGTCATGTGTTTGAATGTTTGATTCCCAGAAGGTGACACCGTCCTGAGAGGTTATGGAACTTTGGGAGGTGAAATTTAGCTTTGTGAAAATAAGTGACTGAGGGCCATTGGAAGTTTTTACCTGGACTTGCAATTCCAATTGCTATCTGCCTCCTGGTCAGCTATGATGTGAGGTCATCAGGCATGGGCCCTGCCACATGCTGCTGCCATGCCTGGCTGTGATCCTCTAACTATGAACCCTCAATAAGCCATTCCTCCCATAAAATAGTCTTGGTCAAGTGTTTTGCCACAGCAACACACCAGCTAATAAAGAAGGTAAGTACCAAAGAGTGAGGTCATTGTTGTGCAGACAACTGACCATGTGGGCTTTAGGTTACTGGAACCTGTTTACAGGAGGAATTTGGAAAGGTTTGGAGATGCAGGTGAGAGAAGTCATGGGATGTTGTAAAGAGAGTGTAACGGGTGGTTCTGGTGAGAGTTCAGAAGACCAGAATGCCAACAGAAATGTCATCAGTAAAGAAGAGGCTCACAGGGCTTCAGAGGAAAATGAGGACTTTATTAGGCATTGGACTATAGATAATTCATGTTACATTCTAGCAAAGAGCTTGTCTGTGGTATGCCCATGTCTTAAAGATTTAGGGTAGGCTGAATTTAAAAGTAATGGATGAATTAACTTGGCAAAGGAAATAACATGAGGGCGGCATAACATTGGGGTTGTATTTTGGCTATTATTGGCTGCTTTTAACCAGACTGATGATGAAAAAAAAAAAAAACGACAAAGCAGAAAGATCTGAAAAACATGAAGTATAAAGAGGAAAAAACATCATAGCTTCTCTAAGATTACTGCCATCAGGGCTGGTTCTGGCAAGGAAGCAGTAATTATTGAAGAGATAAGTGCCATTAAAAAGAACAACAGAAGAAACACCCTTGGGGCAAACAAGGAATTGGCCAGGCCTCTCATCTAAGACTCCAGGGTGTGAAACTGAAAACTCATTTAGAAGACGTTCCTTTGAAAGGAGAGTGGTTGAAAAGTGAGTGCCTCCAGTACACCCCTGCTGAAAATGGGTGAAAAATGACTATAGTCCAATGCCCAGGAAAGTGACATACCCATGCAAGCAAAACAGAGGCTACTGCAGCCATAGTCTTGAAGCAGGCTCCCAAAGAAAGAACCCCAGTGAGATAAGCCAATAGTTCCTTATTAAAGCACTGTTTGTTCAGCTAAAGGCTGCCTAACTTGTTACAAATAATGTCTCCAAATCATTTTGGTTTTTTACAAGTGACATAGTAACTTCTGCTAATAACTGAGCTGTCTTCCTGAAGTTTTAGCTGGGATGTCTGCTAAATTGCTACCAAGGAGGTTTGTGTGAGCCATTATGGTTTCATGCAGGAGGCCTTGCAACACTGTGTTCTTGTGATAAGCCCCCTCATTTTAACTAGACAACTGCAGAACAAATAGTTCTTTGTTCTCATTTTAGAGAAATTCATGTCCTCCTTCATTCCCCTATGTAGGTTGCTAGATGACTTATTACCTCTTTTTTTGCTTCTGTAATCACGCTTTTCTTTTTCATTTTTTGTGAGGGTCCCAGCCTTATTTTGCTTTTGTAAGCCTTCCCTTGACAAGAAACCTATAAAATCTCTGAGTTTTATTTGTTCAGGGTTCAGTCTTTGGAAAAGATTCCACTGGGCCACATAGACACTGGTGTAATAAACTCTCCTGAACCTGCCTCTGGTCTCCCCAGCCTCATTTACCCTGCAACAGTCTAAATGGGCCCAGCTATGGCTTGTGCTGGCAGCACACTTTTACAATGTCCACATGGTTCTCGGTTTGCAGGCATGAAGAATGCAAGAGTTACAAGGTTACGGAGCCTGCCACCAGGGTTCCAGAAAGTACCTGTGATGCTAGGCAGTATTACCAAGATTGTATGCCCCGTGGAGAGCCTATGAATGGCTGATGTATGAGGCTTTGAAGGTGGAACCTAAGCCCCAGTGGACATGCAGCGATGTTAGAGATGCCAGCAATGTGAAATGTCTGCTGAGGAAAGCTATAGCAATGAATGGAGCCATCATAAGAGGGCCATGAAGATGGAGCTGCAGAGCCCAGATGATATCAGATGCCAGATAATGTCACATGTGCCAGACGCCAGGCATAGAGCCATAGAATTTGTTTGTCCAGAGGGCTACATGTAGGTCTTGCCTCAGACCAATCTTTTGTTCCTGTGTCCCTATTCTTCCATTTTGGAATTGGAATGCTTACTCTGTGCCATTGTATGTTGGAAGTATGTAATCTGTTTTTGTTTTGTTTTGTTTTGTTTTGCAGGGGTTCAGAACTAAGTTTGCCCTGACCCTCAGTGAAGACTTTGGACTTGGACTTTTGAACAAAGTTGAGATTGTTAAGACTTTGAAGACTCCAGAAGTTGGACTGAATGCATTTTGCATTATGAGAGTCCCATAAGCTTTGGGGACCAGGGGCACAGTGTTATGGTTTGAATCTAAAATATCCCCTAAAGGTCCTGTGTTTGAATGATTGATCCCCAGCTGGTGATGTTGTCCTGAGAGGTTATGGAACTTTTAGACGCAGGATGTAGCTTAGGGGAAGTAGGTCATTGATAGTGGGTCTTTGGAAGTTTTTACCAGACCCTAGGTTGGATTGCTCTCCGCCTCCTGATCTGCTATGATATGAGATCCTCTGCTATGGGCCCTGCTCCCTGCTCCTTCCATGGAAGCCCCGTTGCCATCATGGACTGTGATCCTTTAACTGTGAGGCCCCAATAAATTATTCTTCACATGGGATTTTCTCTGTTGGGTGTTTTACCACAGCTGACTAATATACAAGGAGAGCATCAAGTGAGAAATCTGGGTAGTCAACAGAATTCTGAAATTCTGTAATAAACAGAACTACTTATTCATATATAGCCTGAACTCATTGATTAAATGACAGTTATATGTCAAGCATTGTGAATACAAACTGACCAAGTTTTGTTGAATTGCTTTTCAAGCAGAAAAACTTGGAAATGAGGAGACAATGGACTTTTGAAAACAGCAGCAAATTTCAGTGACTTTCTGAAAAGACATGTTGTTGTTGTTAGGTGCTATGGAGTCCAGTCCCACTCATAACGACCCTCATTGGGTTTTCAATGGCTGACTGTTTTCAAGATTGTTTTTGGGAGTGGAAGGCGACATCCTTCTACCATTTTCTGCAGTGCTGGGGATCAAACCAAAGTCCTCATAAAGTACAGAGCAGACACTCTACCAAATGAGCTAAACCTCTTCCCAAAAAGATATAGCAGGTTCTAAAAACACATAGATTAGTGTTAAGCATAGTTGAGAGCAACCCTGGCACTACTGACACTTTGGGCAGGATAAATCCCTGTTGTGGGGGTCTTGTTCTGCGCATGGTAGGATGTTTGGCTGCATCCTTGATCCCTACTTATAATGATAATAGTAACTCCCAATCACAACAAACAAAAACATCTTTAGACATTGCCAAATGTCCCTTAGGTGCATATTCTTCCCAGCCAAAAATTCACTTGTATGATTGACAGCTTTTAACCTTATATGCTCTTGTGATATATGTTCTCAGACAGTAGTCTAGTTTGAATATGGCCTAATTGTGCCTTTCTCAAAAATTTCATGTGTTAAAAGCTTGGTCCCCAGGGTGGGGCTATTGGAAGGTGGTAAAGGAAACTTTAAGAGATAGGCCCTAGAGGGAATTCTTTAGTTCACTGGAGTCATGAGGTAGTTCTTTTTGGACTTCTTGGTACTTCTTAGGAAATCCTTTAAGTTCCTGCAAGATGGTTTTTATAAAAAGAGCAAACCTATTCTCTCTTGTCTTCTCTCTGCTCCTGGTTTGAGATGTAATCACTTTCTTGTTCCCACCATTGCTAGACACTATGATATAACATAGCTAAGGACTGAATTGATGCCAGAACCATGCATTTGATGCTCCAAAACTGTAGGCTAAATAAACTACTTTCCTTTATAAGGATGGCTGCCTCAGGCATTTCCTTGTAGTAATTCAAAATGACTATATGGACAGGTTGGAAGGGCTAGGATTGTGGTTTAGTGTTACATCACTCACCTAGAATGTGTGAGGCCCTGAGCTAGATCCTTAGCACTGGGGGGAAAAAGGAAGAGATAATATGGTATATCTTTATTTCTATTCCACAAGTAAAAAAATTATAATAACTAGAGGTAAAAAAAGTGGGATGACCAGTTCTATTATTTCATTCATTATGTGAGCTTGACACGTTCCCTGCTTGTTAATCTTATGTCTTTATTAGGCACATTTGATGTGCCAACTACTAGTTTTGGGGACTAGGGATAGAGAATTGATCAAGCATATCAAAAATCCTGTCTGTAAATACTTTATACTCTTTTGAGGGGAGAAAGGATAAACAAATAAATGGAATATCATTTCCATTAAATAAGGAGGGAGAATGGGAATGCCACAATAGGAGTAGACTAGAAATCTAAATTAATAAAAGTATCACCACAAAGATGCCATTTATATAGAGAGTTAAAGGGGACAAGGCATAAGCTATACAGAAAGCAGCAGCAGTATCTACTGGAAACTCCCTAAGGCAGGAGTGGGACTGAGTTTGTTGGAAAATAGTGAAGAAATCAGAGTTACCGTCTAATATGACCAATACATTTAAATTAATCAGTGACTTATCTCATGGTCAGAATTCTTGAAAAGGAAATTCTGTGATGTAGGTTTTTTTTGTTTTTTTTGTTTTTTGTTTTTTGTTTTTTGTCAGGTATGGAATGGGAAAACACTGTGTTTGAGCATTGTATAAGCCTCTGCAAATGTAAAGTAACACTAAAGAAGAAGTCCAAATGTTTTACCTGTACTTTGCTATTAGGTGGGAAAAATGGTGGTCACATGTTTCCTTTTTCCATTTTTTTGTTTCTGGTTTTAACTAAAATGAAAGAAAAGTCTGTGATTAAGATGTCAGAGGAAATGCTGGCCAAAAGCAAATTTTTCACAGTAAATTATAATTTGATGAAATGGAACAATGTTATTACCTGATCAAAGAAATAGATGGGCCCAATGTCCAAAGGTGAAGCTTTAATAAATCCCTCCATTTTGCCATGAGGCCTAAGAAGGAAAAAGTGGAAATTTGAAGACAAGTTACTCTGCTTGTAGGTGATATTTCAAAGCACTTGATGGTTTTAAAAGTTTAGATGTTTTATTTTCCATGAAGTGTAAAGAATTTAGGGGAGTGAAAATAATTGATCCATTAGCTCCACTTTGTTTCAAGGGCTATTAACATGACTTTGATACAATCAGAAGGATTGAATTCTATTGGCAAACAAAGCATAGCATTTCAATGTAGACTTTCTCAATCTGAGCACGGCTGACATTTTGGGCCAGATAATTCTTTATGGTAAGGAGCTGCCTTGTACATTGTAGGATGTAGGTTGCATGAGCAACCCTGGCCTCTACCCACTAGATGTGACAGCAGAAAATGTCTACTGACATTGCAAGTTGTCCTCTGGGGGTCAAAATCACCCTGGGTTCGGAGCTGTGCAAAGGCAAAAAAGAAGGAAGGAAGGAAGGAAGGAAGGAAGGACAGAGAGAGAGAGAGAGAGAGAGAGAGAGAGAGAGGAAAAAGGAAAAAGGAAAAGGAAAAAGGGGAAAGAAAAGGAAAAGACAGCTGGAGCAGTCAAAACTCAAGCATTGAGAATACCCTAGACTGTTTAAGAAAACAGAATAGGAAAATGTTAACCAATTCTATGAGGCCAGCATTACCCTGATACCAAAACTAAAGGGATCACAAAAAGAACGACTGGACAATATCCTGTATTAATACAGACATAAAAATATTCAAGAAAATACTAGCAAAACAAATCCAGCAACATTTAAAAATGAGGATACACTATAATCTATTGGAATTTATCCTAGAATGAGTGATTGATTTAACATGCAAACACTAGTCAAAGCAACGACCATATTAAAAGAATAAAGGACAAAACACACATGATCATCTTTATGTTGTTGTTGCTAGGTGTTGCTGAGTCAAGTCGGTGTCTGACTCTTAGCAACCCTACCTTTACTAGGTGAAACATTATTGTCAGTGCTTGTCTGTCATACATAGGGTTTTCAATGGCAGATGATTTTTGGGAGGGATCGGTCCTTCTCCCATGCCTACAGTATCTGGTGTTCCCAGGTGGTCTCCCATCCAAGTACTAACCAGGCTCGACCCTGTTTAGCTTCCGAGATCTGACAGGATTGGACGCCACAGTGCTATGGCTGTAGGCAATCATCTTTATAGACATAGAAAAGTAACCAAATCCAACATCATTTTATGATAAAACTCACGAAACCAAAAATAGGGAATTTTCTATCACATAAAAGACACCTGTGAATACCTCATAGATAACATACCACTCAATAGTGAAAGGTCGAGGTCTTTCTCCTTAAAGTCAAGAATAAGACAAGAATATCCACTCATCATTTCTATTAAACATAGTACTAGAAGTTCTTGCTATGGCAATTAGGTTAATTAACTAATTAATTAAAATATAAGGCATCCCTATGGGAAAGAAAGCAGTAAAACTACCTCTATTTCCAAATATGTGACTTTGTATATAGAAAATCCTGAGAAATCCATGAAAAATTATGACATAAATGAGGTCAGCAAGGTTGCAAGATTTAAGACCGATATGCAAAATCAAGTGTATTTTTATATGCTTATAATAATCCGAAAGTGAAATTAAGAAAACAATTCCATTTACAATAGCCCCCCAAAAATAAGAACAAATTTAACATAATAACTGTAAGATTTGTACATTGAAAACTACATGACATTATTATAAGAAATTAAAGAAGGCATAAATAAATAAATAAATAAATAAATAAATAGTTTGGGACTAGAAGATTTAATATCATTGAGATGACAACACTTCCCAAATTGATTTACAGATTCAATGCAATCTTTTTGAAAGTTCCAATAATGTTCTGGCTCAGAGGTCAGGGGGTAGTGGCAAATTGACAGATTGATCCTAAAATTCATTTGGAAATTAGAGTGCCTAAAATTGCTGGAATAACCTTGAACAAATGGACTAAGTTGAAGGACTCATACTTCCTAATTTCAATACTTACAATAAAAACTACAGCAAAGTAATTATAACCTTGAGCAAATGAACTAAGTTAAAGGCTTATACTTCCTAATTTCAAAACTTACTATTAAAACTACAACAAAGTAATTATAACCTTGAACAAATAAATTAAGTTGAAGGACTCATACTTCCTAATTTCAAAACTTACTATAAAAACCACAGCAAAGTAATTATAACCTTGAACAAAAGAATTAAGTTGAAGGACTCATACTTCTCAATTTCAAAACTTACTATAAAAACTACAGCAAAGCAATTAAGTATGCTACTGGCATATAGTGAGAATAGACATAAATACCAATGGATTAAAACTGAGTCCAGAAATAAATCCTCACATTTAAGCTCAACTATTTTTCATTTTTTGTGGTGCTAGGGATTGAACCTAGGGCCTCATGCATGCTGGGCAAGTGCTTGAGCACACAGCTACACTCCCAGTACTTAACTGAATTTTGATGAGTATGCCAAGACAGTTCAGTGGGACAAATAATAGTCTTTTCAATACACAGTAATGGGACAACTGTATATCCACACATAAAAGAATGAAGTTGGGCCCTTACATTAGATTATCTATAAACATTAATTCAAAATACATCATATAATGGCAGAAAACACATGTAAATCACAAATTTAATAAGGCATTAGTATCCAGAATATATTAAGAATTCTTATAACTAAACATTGTTGTTGTTGTTGTTGTTGTTGTTGTTGTTGTCATGTGCCACTGAGTCAGGTCTGACTCATAGTGACCCTATGTATAGAAGAACAAAACACTCCCTGATTCTGTGTCAGGCACACAACCTTTTTATGCTTAAGCCCATTCTTTTAGACACTGTCAATCTATCTAGTGGAGGGTATTCCCTTTTTTCGTTGATCTGCCACTCTTCCAAACATGATATCCTTCTCCAGGGATTGGTCCCTCCTGACATGTTCAAAATATGTGAGACACAGTCTAGTCATCCTTGCTTCCAAGGAGCACTCTGGCTGCACTTCTTCTAGGACAGATCTGTTGGTTCTTTTGGCAGTCCATGGTATATTCAATATTCATCTCCAGCACCATAATTCCAAAGCACCAATTCTTCTCCTGTCTCCCTTGTTCAAGGTGCAGCATTCACAATTATATGATGTGACTAAAAATACCATGGCAAGAGTCAGGTGCACCTTCATCTTCAATGTGACATCTTTACTTTTAATACACTAAAGACATCTTTTGCCACAGTTTTTACCAGTGCAATGTGTCTTTTGACTTCTTGACTGTTACTTCCACAGGTGTTGATTGTAGAATCAAGTCAAGCAAAATCATGGACAACTTCAATCTTTTCTCCATTTATCAAGAAGTTGCATATTGACCCAGTTGTAAGGATTTTTGTTTTGTTGATGTTCAGCCACAATCCATACTGAAGGCTGTGTTCTTTGACCTTCATCAGTAAATGTTTCAAATCCTCTTCACTTTCAGCAAGCAGAGTTGTGTCATCTCTATAACCCAGGTTGTTAATGAGTCTTCCTCCAATCCTGATGCTGCATTCTTCTTCATAAAGTCCAGATTCTCGGATTAGAAATTGAAGTATTCTCAGTATAGAAATTGAAGAGAGATGGTGAAATGATATAGCCCTGACACACACCTTTCTTGACTTTAAACTAAGCAGTGTTTCCTTGTTTCGTTCAAATGACTGCTTCTTGGTCCACATACAGATTCCTCATGAATATAATTAGATGCTCTGGTATTCCCATTTTTCGAAGTGTTACCCATAATCCATTATGATCCACACAAATACCTTTGCATAGTTGATAAAACATTGATAGATGTCTTTCTGATATTCTCTGCTTTCAGCTAATATCCATCTGATATCAGCAATGATGTCCCTGGTTCCCTTCCCTCTTCTGAATCTGGCTTGATTTTCTGGCAGTTCCCTGTCTATCTACTGCTGCAGTTGCTTTTGAATGATCTTTGGTAAAATTTTGCTTCTGTGTGATATTAATGATATTGCTTGATAGTTTCCACATTCTGGTGGATCCCCTTTCTTGGGATCCACAAATATGGATCTTTTCCAGTCATTTGGCCAGGTAGCAGTTTTTCAAAGCTCTTGGCATAAACATGTTAGCACCTTCAGTTTTGCATCTATTTGTTGAAATATCTCTATTGGTATTCCATCAATTCCTGGAAGCTTGTGTTCTGCAATTCCTTCAAGGCAGCTTTCATTTTGTCCATTGGTTTCTGATCATATACAACCTCTTGAAATTGTTGGTCATCCATGAATTCTTTTTTGTTTAATGACTCTGCATATTCCTTCTATCTTCTTTTGATGTTTCCTGTGTTGTTTAATATTTTCCCTGTAGAATCTTTCACTATTGCCATTCGAGGCTTGAATGTTTTCTTTAATTCCTTAAGCTTGAGAAAAACAGAGCATATTCTTCTCTTTTAGTTTTCTGTTTCTAGCTCTTTGCATATGTCATTAAAATATTTGATTTTGTCTTCTTGAGCTTGCTTTACTTCCAAGATCTGATAAGATCAGACGCCACATGGTATGGCTATCAATTCATACCCACAAGGATGGTTATAATAAAAACAATAGACTACAAGTGTTGGTGAAGATATGGAGAAAATAGAAACCTTATATACTGTTGGTGGGATTGTTAAATTATATAGTTCCTTTTGAAAGGCACATAGCAGTTCATCAAAAGGTTAAATGTAGAGTTACCATATGACTCAGTGCAATAGTTTGAATATGTTTCTTCCAAATTCATGTTGAAAGTTAACTGATAATATGATAGCATTAAAAGGCAGGAACTCTAGGAAGTAATTAAATTATTAGAGCAAATATGATTATTATACTTATAAAAGAGGCCAAAAGGAGTCTTGTTCCCCTTTTTGCCATGTGAAGTTGCAGCAAGAAGTCGCCATCTCTGAGGCAGAAAGTAAACACTCACCAGACACTAAATCTGCTGGTGTCTTCATTGTGGACTTCCCACCCTCCAGAACTGTGAGCAATAAATTTCTCTTGTTTATAAACTACTTAGTAGAAGGTATATTGTTGTAGCAGTCATAATGGGCTAAGATACCCGGGAATGGTACTCTACATAGATAACTAAGAGAAATGAAAACATGTCCACACAAAAGTCACATAGGAATGTTCATAGCAGCATTACTTACAATAGCCAAAAGTAGAAACAACCCAAATATCCATTAACTGATGAATGGATAAACAAAATATGTTATATCCATACAACAGAAAAATATTCAGCCTTAAAATGGAAAGAATTATTGACATACGGTACAACATAGACAAACTTTAAAAACATTATGCTAAGTGAAATAAAGTAGCTATAAAGGCCACATATTGGATGATTCTATTTATATGACGTATTCAGAATAGGTTGTTGTTAGGTGCCGTTGAGTCGGTATCCGACTCATAGCAACCCTCATAGGGTTTTCAATGGTTGACTGTTTCAGGATTGCCTTGGAAGTGGATTGCCAGGTCCTTCTTCCATTTTTGCGGTGCTGGGAATTGAACTCAGGACCTCAGAGACTGCAGCACACCGCTCTACCAACTGAGCTAAACCCCAGCCTGGAGATGTAGCCCTGTGGCATCCTATCCTGTCAGAGCTCAGAAGCTAAGCAGGGTCAGGCCTGGTTAGTACCTGGATGGGAGACCGCCTGGGAACACCAGATACTATAGGCTTGGGAGAAGGACCTGGCAACCCCCTCCCAAAAATCAATCTGCCACTGAAAACCCTATGAACAGCAGAGAAGCACTGACAATAGTGTTTCCCCTGTTGTACAGAGGGTTGCTATGAGTTGGATACCGACTCAATGGCACCTAACAACAACAACAACATTCAGAATAGGTAAGTCATGGAGACAGAATGTAGATGCATTATGTCTGGAGGCTAAAGGGAGGAAGAAACGCAGAGAGATTACTAGTCAGTATGGAGTTTCTTTTGGGTGTAATGAAAATGTTCTTTAGTTAGATAATGGTGATGATTATATGACCTATGAGTACTGAAAACCACAGAACTGTACATTTTAAAATGTGTGTTTTATGGTATGTGAAATGCTTTGTTAAAGGAGACAAGAGCCTCAGCTAGTTCCAGCTTCTGTCTGTTCCAACTTACAGATATCAACTGCCTGAGATCAGGGCCTCAGAACTGTCTGAGCACCTTAGAAAATTTTCCTGTCTGGACTGGGGATGTAACTGAGTTGTAGAGAGCCTACCTAGTGTGTACAAGATGCTGGGTTCAATTTTCAGCACTGAAAACAACAATAAACAAACAAAACCTACCTTCTTCCTCACCAGCTTCTGTGAATTTTAGACCCAAAGAATATTACAGATCTATTGGTTCTGACCAGAAAACAACTGTATTCCAGGGTTCCACTCAGAACTTTCAGACCAGTTGATTCCATTCATGGCTTTTATCTCAGTCACCCTTTGTCACTGGAAATGTAAGCTTGGAATTTCTGGGTCAAAAGAGCCAACTAAGTATACATAATCTTCTTATTGTCCCAGAACCTTATTAAGATGATAGTATAGCCAGACATCATGGTGCACACCTGTAATCCAGTGACTTGGGTAGCTGAGGCAGAAGGATTGCGAGTTCAAGGCCAGAGGCAGCCTGTACAACTTAGTGAAATTTTGTCTCAAAGAGTAAAAGTCTGGCCAGGCACAGTGGTGCACGCCTGTAATTCCAGCGGCTAGGGAGGCGGAAGCAGGAGGATCGCAAGTTTGAGATCAGAAGCAGTCTGTGTAACTTAGTGAGATCCTGTCTCAAAAAGTAAAAAAAAAAATGGGCTGGGAGTACAGCTCAGTGATCCAGCACTTGCAAAGCATGCAAGCGTAAGGCCCTGCGTTCAACCCCTAGTACCACAAAAATAAATAAATAAATAAATAAATAAATAAATAAATAAATAAATAAGAATAAAAGTCTGGAGGTGCAGGTCAGTGGTAGAGCACTTGCCTACCATGTGTAAGGTCCCAGGTTCAAGGCCCCCAGTACTACAAAAAGAATTTTTTAAAAAAGTAAATGGTAGCAGTAATAATGATAGCAGTAAAGGAATGATAATAATATAAAATAATCCACGAAACACATAGGATAGGAACAGGGCTTCAAGTGACACAGGATATAACGTTTTTCTGACTGATATTCAGTAACGGGGGCTGGGATTTAGCTCAGTTGGTAGAGCGCAGCGCTGCAGTCTCTGAGGTCCCAAGTTCAATTCCCAGCACCGCAAAAATGGGAGAAGGCCCTGGCAATCCACTCCCAAGGCAATCCTGAAACAGTCAGCAATTGAAAACCCTATAAGGGTCGCTATGAGTTGGATACCGACTCGACGGCACCTAACAACAACAACATTCAGTAATGAAACAAGGACTCATGAGACGTTGTAAGAGGCACAGCCCAGAATTCAGTAGAATAAGATGCTGTTGAAGAGGGATCCAGTTAGCCCTGCAAAAAACCTCAATGAAAACTCAGGACCTGCAAGCATTAAGTATGCCGGAGTATAGGATGTGGGGCTTACAACGGAAGGATTAACTCAAAGTCTATGTTGAAAATTAAGTCATCAAGTCTACTCTTAAAAGCATAATATCTGGTATCCAGGTGTTCCATCATCTGCCAGCAAAAAATTAAATTAAAAAGTACAGGATTCTCCTCTAAAGAAACCGAACATATGATCTGGAAGAACTATTGAAGTCAGAAAGGAACTTCCCATCTAAGCACCAAGTCCTCTATATTCTAGAGTTTGTAATGGTTAGGATGATTTTACTTATAAGTATCAGAAATCTCCATTTTTAGCAATACAAAGGTGTCATATCTTACATGTTTGGAGGTAGAGTGACTCAAGGATTTTCTGAGTCAGTGGCTGAATAACATGAAGGGCCCAGCATCATTCCATCCTTCTGTGTTCCTCATAGTTTTCATCCCAGAGATCACACTTAGACTCGAACATATCTCAAAAAGAAATTATATTTTACTTTTTTTCTCTTCCCTTCTTTTTACTGTCTTTCTTTTCCTTCTTCCTTTCTTCTTTTTTTTCTTCCTTCCTTCCTTCCCTTCTTCCTTCCTTCCTCCCTCCTTCCCTCCCTGGCTTCCTCCTTCTTTCTTTCTCTCTCCCTCCCTCTCTTTCTTTCTTACCTACCTGACTGACCAAAATTGTTCACACCTGCCAATGCCTACACAAATCACGCCAAGAGAATTGTAATTTTTGTGTATTAGCTTAGCCCAATCAAAATTTACCCTTGACTTAAGGATAGGTTCATTTGGGTAGGTAAAGAAGTGGAGACATGCTGGGCATGGTAGTACATGCCTGTCATCCCAGCACTCAGGAAGCTGAGGCAGGAGGATCTGGAGTTTGAAGTCATCCTGAACTATACAGTAAGTTCCAGGCCCCCTGAGCTACATAGTGGGACCTTGTTTCAAAAAACCAAAGTAAAGGGAAAAAATAAAGAAGGTAGATACCTGGGCAACAGAAAGGTTACGTTTACAAAGAAAAAACTAAACATGAATCCCATGTATTGTCTGTTCTTTTTATCCCTTCACACTAAAACAAAAACCTTCCAGTTGAGAAAACTCATCTATAAACAGTTCACAGTCAGTTTTTTCACCACATCGTTTTATAATAGGAGCTGGCCAGCAAATCATACCAGGCATTGAAGGAAAGTCTACAATATGGAAGTGAAAGATCTGCATAAAGGCTACCCCCCACCTTTTCTTTTCTTTTCTTTTCTTTTCTTTTTTTTTTTTTGGTAGTATGAGGGAGTTGAACCTGGGGCCTCTCACATGCTTTTTGTAAGCACTCAACTACTGAACCTCAGCCCATTTTTTATTTTGTATTTTGAGTCAGTGTCTCACTAAGTCACTCAGGCTGTCCCTGGCCTAGAATTTGTGATCCTCCTATCTCTGACTCCTGAGGTGTTGGGATTAAAGGCATGCGCCACCATGCCTGGCAAGACTTTCACTTTTAACCATGATGTAGTAACTGATACTGGACAAGATTTCCTACCATATACCACTGCCAACTGGAAAAAATAAAGAAAATAACTGTTTTTAGTCACTGCTCAATAGGAAACTAGAATTGTGACCCCCTAATAGAAGGAAAACAAATAAAGCAAGCCCCAGGACTGCCACAGTTCTTTGTCTAGAGGAATTTTTCAGGGTGTAGCCCAGGACAGGGCCAAACATGCTGAGGTACTATGATTGAGCTCAGAAGACACAGATCAGATATTAGATCAACACTGAGAAAGACATCTAGGAATCTGCAAAGGGAAAGATTCCATGAGGCTGGGAGAAGTATTTCACCTACCTGTAATCTCTTTTGTGAACTTTTCATATTGAATCCTATGTAGCTGTGGCTGATAAGCACTTAAAACTCCTTTGTGAGGAATGATAGTCCTGACATGTTGATCACAGGACAATATTGCCTGGAACCATATATGAATCCCCATCCAGCCTCAATACATGAAGGTTACCTACTCAGAAATTATGAGGGAAGGTAAAGAAATTCTAAGTACCAAAAGAAAAAAAAAAAAGAAATTCTAAGTATCTAATTATGCTGCAATTATAAAAAGGATATAAGATAAAAGGTAATTTAAGATGTAATTGGACACAATTAAGATAGCAAAAAAATTACAGAGCGCAAGGGAGCCACATTTAATTTCAAAAAAGACCATCTCCAGAACAGTAAAGAATCCTGCAAGCCACTGATGAAATGAGCTTGAGATAAAAGGTCCTTTGATCTTCGAGCAGGATAGCACATCCTAACCTCTTGTGAATATTCTTTTTTGGTATCTCCTAACAAAATCGCTCTTGGTAAAGTTACCAGTGGCTTCCTAATGGACAAAACCAATGGTGCCTTTGAGACTTTATACTATTTGATCTTTCTATAGCAGTTGGGATAGCTCAGCAAACTTTCTTTCTTAAATCATTTTGTCCCCTTCCTCCCACATGATTAATTTCTAAAGTATTTTCTCCTTTTTGTTTTACCATTACTTTGCAGTCTCCTTAACAGAATTTCCCACCTCTCCCACATACAAACCAACCAACCTCCAAAATATTAGTGTCCTTTGGAGTTGTGTTTTGGTTTTTGTCCTCTTCTCTTCTCCCTGAACTATATCATTCATAGTCTTTTGCCACACTTAGACACCAATGACTCTTCTGCCTATATCTCTAGATCCATATTTTTAACTGGCTTCTACATATCTTTGTCCAGATGGCTGGCAGGCATTTCAAAACTTAGAATGCTCCCAGCTTATCTTTTGCTCCACCTCCTCCATCTCCTTCATTCCCTATCTCAGGGAGTAGAACTGTTCTCCACCCAGGATCCTGAGCCAGAAACTTGGGTGTCATCTTCAAATGCTCCTCTCCAAGTTCAATGGACAATTATGTTCTTTTCTTTCTTTCTTTCTTTTTTTTTTTTTTTGGTGGTACTGGGGGTTGAACTCAGGGCCCCACCCTTGCCTGTTCTACAAGTGCTAGATCACTGAGCTGCATCCTTAGCCCATTTTTTTACTTTTTGAGACAGGGTCTTGCTAAATTACACAGACTGCCTCTGGTCCTGAACTTGCAATCCTCCTGCCTCTGCCTCCTGAGCCGCTGGGATTACAGGCATGTGCCACTGTGCCCGGCTCTGACAATTATGTTCTTAATTCCATTTTAGAATTGTTTCTGCATCCAACCTCTTCTCTCTAGGCTCCCAAATATGGCCATTGCATAAGTTCTCATTAATATTGTTACCAGCAATAACTTAGCAATTTTCCCAAACCACTACCCTCTCCCATCTCCAGTTCTTTCTTTAGAATAGAAAATATCAGGCATAGGGATATTACTGTACAGAAAAGTTTTTAAAAAGTTTTTGAGAACTGACAGTGTTGCCTTTGTAAAAAATTTTCAAGACTTAAAAACCAACATCATTTATTCCCAGTGTCATTTCATATTGATAATATATAAAGAATGTTTAGTGTCAAAAACCAGAAAGTACCATATTCTCAGAAATGAAGATGGGATCCAGTAGGATGGGAACCACTGACCTAGAATTTGGACTTCCATTAGAGTGATGTTTCATAATGAAAAATGACTATATTATTCTCCAGCTCAACAGACAAAAATGTCTGCATTATATAGGACTTTAATTTGTCTACATACTCTATATGCATCTCACTTTATTACCTTTTATTGGCTATACAGAATTCATTATACTGACATGTTATAGATATCTTTTATGGTATTCTATTAGGCATTTGAGATTTTTCCAATACTAAAATCTAAATATACTTTGTTATATACCACCTGAAGCATTACAATAAAAGCCATTCTCTTTAGAGCCCTTTATAATTTGAAACAATTCGCTTACTCCTCAGAAAGAACCCTGCCCTAAGCATTCCACACTTTTTCATGCAATTGGTTTTAAATCTGGAACAATTCCCTTCCTCCCAATAGGCATTTGGCAATGTTCATGTTACACATTGAATTGGTGCCCCACAACCATTACATTCATATGCTCAAGGTTTAACCTCCAATGTGGTCATATTTAGAGACAGGGCTTTACAGACATGTTGTTGTTGTTGTTGTTAGGTGCCATCGAGTCGGTATCCGACTCATAGCGACCCTCTGTACAACAGGGGAAATACTATTGTCAGTGCTTCTCTGCTGTTCACAGGGTTTTCAATGGCAGATTGATTTTTGGGAGGGTGTTGCCAGGTCCTTCTCCCAAGCCTACAGCTTCTGGTGTTCCCAGGCGGTCTCCCATTCAGGTACTAACCAGGCCTGACCCTGCTTAGCTTCAGAGACCTGACGGGATCGGATGCCACAGGGCTATGGCTGCAGATTTACAGACATAATCAAGATTAAATGAGGTCTTAAGAATGGGTCCCTAATCTGATAGGATGATGTTCTAACAAGTGCCATTAACACTGCATATAAGAAGGCAATCTACAAGCCAGATGAGAGGCCTTGCCAGAAACCAACCCTGATGTAACCATGTTCATGGACTTCTAGTCTCCAGAACTATGAGTAAATAAGTTTCTGTCCTTTAAGTCACCCTGGCTGAGTTATTTTGTTATGACAGCCTGAACTCACTAATACAGTGTACAATCTGAGAGAAGCTTTGGCTGTCACAATGAGGGAGTGTGTGTGCATTACTGGTAGAGGACAGGAATGCTGCTAAACATCCTATAATGTGCAAGAGATCCTCCACAACAAAAATTCTATGACCCAAAATGCTAATAGTACCAAGGTTGAAAAACTCTGCTCTATGCTTTATAAATCTCTGGGAACACCCCTCTCTTCTACATTTGGAAAATCCCTAACCACCTTCTGAGATGAATTTAAACATCATCTCTTCTGTGAAGCCTTTTTAAATGACCCTAGCAGTCTGTCACATCCTCACATAAACATCTCCCTATGTAGTCTTGGCATTAGAGGAAATAAGACCTTACTTACCTTTGACTCTGCAGCACCTTGCATTATACCTAACATATTAGGGGTGCTCAGTGAAACTCTTATTGAGCAAATGAACAAAGTTTGTCTGCATATGTTGGGAGATTCAGAAAACAATGACAAGTCTTAGGATCTACAGCTAGATCGGACCTTCAAGAACATTTAGTTTTATTTACCTTCACATTCCTTCTTTTTAATTTTGTAATTAAGGAACCTATCACTCACAAAATATGATGTGAATTTCCAGAGGCATAAATTATATCTATATGACACTCGAGACTAGAACTCATGTCTTTTCTTTTAAATAGCGTACAACAAAGTTCTCCTTACTCTTTGCTGATTATGCCTCTTTATCCTTTGAGGATTGTTAATGTGTACGCATAAATTTGCATGCATAAATTTTTATGCAGTTGTACTTTGTATGCATATCTGTCTTATTTATCACTAAATGTATTTCAAGTTTTTATGTTTATATTTGCATATATGTGTATATAACGTAGCCATGCCATCTAGATATTTTTGAATAATTATATGGCACCTTAGTCCATTATGGCTGCTATAATAAAAAGTCCATTATGGCTGCTTTAATAAAAAGTCCATTATGGCTGCTATAATAAAAAGTCTATTATGGCTGCTATTATATGGTACCTTAGTCCATTATTGGTGGCTTATAAACAATGGAAATTTATTTCTTATATTTCCAGAGGCTAAGAGGTCCAAGATTAGAGTACCAAAAAAAATTCAGTGTATGTTTTTCACTGCTACTTTAAAATTTTATTTACTTGATACTTTTCAGGAACAAAAGGGGGAGAGGCAGAATACAATTCTTTCATAGCACAGAAATGGTATTTTGTTTTATCATTGCATTGTTCTACCTAGTTCTTTCCCAATGAAGAAACTTTATTGATAATTCTGTAGATCAGTTTATACCCCCCCCATCCTTTTGTCACCCATACCTTCTTTGTCAGTTGTAGGTCCCGTTCCCCAGTATCCTGTGATATCTGCGCTGGACCTGAAGTAGTAGCCATGCATGGCTTAAATGTCTCCAGAACTTAGATAGGAACCAAGATTTACAACAAATCTGAAGGTGTTTTTGATGTAGCACATGCTTCTTACAAAGATGTTTAAGAAGCTTCTGGAAGTTTAGCATCATTAAGAGTGAGTTGAGACTCCTCCTGAGACCAGCTAGCAACATCTTTTTCCCCAATCTGAAGATCTTCTAGACTACTTGAAATACCTTATCTTTGTGACAGATAAGTGTGGAATAGAGAACAAAAAGAATTAACAGGGCACAGTGGCACGTACTTGTAATACCAGCACTCAGGAAGCTGAGGTAGAAAGATTGATTCAAGTTTGAGGCCACCTTGGTCTGCAGAGTGAGTTCCAGGCCAACCTGGACTACATAGCGAGACCCTTCCAGGATCCTTCCCCCAAATTACTAAATGACATAGGGACAGTACTAACATTTTATTTTTGTAAATTTACATGTCTATCTTATTGAATCTTAAACTTACTTAAGGGTACAGATTTTTGCCTTATTCATTTTTAACTTTCCACCAAGGTTTCAGAAGAGGGCGTGGAACCAGGGATATCATTGCTGATGCCAGATGGATATTAGCTGAAAGCAGAGAATACCAGGAAGATACCAATCTATGTTTTATTGACTATGCAAAGGCACTTGACTATGTGGAGCACAATAAGTTATGGATAATATTGTGAAGAATGTGAATAGTAGAGCCCTTAATTGCACTCATGAGGAATCTGTACATGGACTAGGAGGCAGTTGTTTAAACAGAACAAGGAAACACTGCCTGGTTTAAAATCAAGAAAGGTGTGTGTCAGGGCTGTATCTTTTCAAAGTACCTCTTCAGTCTCTACGCTGAGCAAATAATCTGAGAAGCCAGACTTTACGAAGAAGAAGAAGAAGGGCATCAGGATTGGAGGAAGACTCATTAACAACCTGCATTATGCAGATGACACAACTCTGCTTGCTGAAAGTGAAGAAGATTTGAAACATTTACTAATGAAGATCAAAGAACATAGCCTTCAGTATAGATTGTGCCTTAGTATCAACAAAACATAAATCCTTACAACTAGGTCAATATGCAATTTCATGATAAATGGAGAAAAGAATGAGGTTGTCCAAGATTTTGCTTTACTTAGTTCTACAATCAATACCTGTGGAAGCAGCAGTCAAGAAATCAAAAGACACATGGCACTGGGAAAAGCTGTGGCAAAACTTCTCTTCAAAGTGTTGAAAAGTAAACATGTCACATTGAAGATGAAAGCACACCTGACTCATGTCATGGTATTTTCAGTCCTATCATATGGTTGTAAAAGCTGGACACTGAATAAGGCAGACAAGAGAAGAACTGATGCCTTTGAATTATGGTGCTATAGATGAATACTGAATATGCCATGGAGTGCCAAAAGAACCAACAGATCCATTTTAGAAGAAGTGCAACCAGAGTGTTCCTTGGAAGCTAGGATGGTTAGACTGTATCTGATGTCTTTTGGACATGTTGTCAGGAGGGAGCAATTCCTTGAGAAGGACACCATGTTTGGGAGAGTGGCACATCAACGAAAAAAAGGAAGACCTTCAACTACATGGACACAGTGTCTGCAACAATAGGCTTATATATATATATAAAAGATGGTGTGCCTGGCACAGAATTGGGGAGTATTTCATTCTGTTGTAAATAGGGTCTCTATGAGTCAGACCCAACCCAAGCACAGCTGACAACAACAACAACAACAACTAAGCAAAATGACTCCTAGTCTCTAATCAATATTTGCTGAATTGATTTAATATTTCAATTGGAAAGGCAGAATACAAAACAATTAAATTCCTAGTATTTGGTTTTGGATACTAACTCTTAGTTATCTGGAAGACCTGGTACATGTTCCCTAAACTCTCTCTAATTTCCTCAAATCAAAAGGTTAAAATGAGATAATGAATGTAAAGTGCTGGGTACTTCTGAAATGCTTTTTATACAATGAATATATACTAAGCTCCTACATATGGGATTTAGCTCATTTGGTAGAGTGCTGCACTGCAGTCTCTGAGGTCCTGAGTTCAATTCCCAGCACCGCAAAAATGGGAGAAGGGCCTGGCAATCCACTCCCAAGGCAATCCTGAAACAATCAGCCATTGAAAACCCTATGAGGGTCGCTATGAGTCAGATACTGACTCGACAGCACCTAACAACAACAACTATGCTCTATGTCTCAGGTAGGTGCTGGTGACAAGGGTCCCGCCTTCATGGAGCTGTGGTAATTGGGGAGACAGATATAAATCAAATGACACAAATAAATTAATTATAAATTTTGATAAATACCATGAAACTAAAAGGTGAAGAATCCAATCAGAGTTGTGCTGAGGATATATCTCAGTGGTAAAGCACTTGCCTAGAAAGACTCTGGGTCCAATCTCCAACACTGCAGGTGGTGTGGAAAATTCAATGATAGGTCATAAGAGGGGTCCTGAACTAGAGAATTATGGAAGGATCCTCGGAGGAAGTGACATTCAAGCTGAAACTCAAAGGATGAAGAGATTATCTATTTTCCTACTTCCCACTATTCCTTAACTTCTTTGGGCTGGCTTCCATTTCTCTACCTAAATAGATGTTCTTAAGTCACCAAAGGCTGGAGTTTAGCTGAGTTGGTAGAATGCTGCTCCACAGTCTCTTAGGACCTCAGTTTGATCAGCATCACTGCAAAAACGGGAGAAGGACATGGCAACCCACTCCTGAAGCACTCCTGAAACAATCAGCCATTCAAAACTCTATTAGGGTTGCTGAGTTGGACCTGCTCAACAGTACCTGACAACAACAACAAGGTCACCAATGGCTTCTATATTACTATAGACATCTGACCTTTTTTAGTCTCATTACTTGACCTCTTAGCAGCATTCAGCACAGTCAGTCATGCCCTCCATCCTGAGACACTGTCTTCCTGTGGTTTCTGTATAATAATAATAATAAACTCCTGATCTCTTTCTCTTTGCCTATCTTCTTCAGTCCCTTTGATGGTTCATCTGCTCCATCTAGCCATGAAATGTTCCCAAGGCTTAGGCCAAGGTCCTGTTACTTTAAACTTATGCATTCAATAGAAATGTTATGAGATCCACTCATGTGACTTTAGATTTTCTAGTAGACAGTATAAAAAGTAAAAAGAAACAGGTAGTAATTAAATATGATAGCTTTTATTTAACTCAGTATATAAAAAATTATCATTTGAATATGTAATTGATGCCAAAATACTTATGAGTTTTTTTTACATTCTTCTTTTTTGGTATTAAGACTTTATAATCTGATGTGGATGCTAACTTATGTCACATCTCAATTTGGACTACTGCCATTTTAAGTGCTTAATAGTCACATATAGTTAGTGGCTACCATACTGGACAGTACAGGTATAGACTTCTGGGTCTAGATCCACTTCCTGGGTAATTGTATCTTAGTCAAAAGCCCAATTCCCATCTATTAGCTGATGATTCAAATTTTTATATCTGGCTTCAACTTTTCTTCCAAGCTCCAATCTCTTATAGTCATTTGCCCTCTTGATATTTCCACTTGGATGCCCCCAAATACCTCATACTCAGCATATTTCACATTGGACTCAGGACCTTCCCCTTCAAACATGGAAATGTTTTCCTATCTCTATGATTTATATTACCATTCATCCAGATTCACTTTCACAAACCTAGGAGTCCTCCTTATATTTCCTTCTCTTTCAACAATCTTATATAATTTATCACCAAGTCCTGCTCATTTTAGTCTCCCAAATATCTCTTAAATCTATCCACTTCTTATCATACCCATCATCACTCTGGCCCAAGCCACTATCATCCCTTGCCTGCATAACATAATGGCCTCTAAATTGGCCTCCCTAGTTTTACTCTGGCCACCCTCAAATCTACTGTGTACACTGAAGCTATGATGATCATTTCCAAATCTGAACATGCTAACTGTAAATATCATCATGTTCATTGTCTCTTAACCCATTAAAATACTTAGGGGTCTTCTATTACTCTTAGGACAAAGAACAAAAGCCCTGTAAGCACTCTCTCACCATTTTTCTTCTTCCAAAGTTTTTGCTTACCTTTCCAGTCTCATCTCATTACACTTACACTTTCCTTCATCTCTTTGCATTCCAGTCATTCCAACCAATTCTCAATTCCTTCCTTCAGTGTGTCACACTCCCTCCTATTTGACAGATCAGAAAATCAAAGCTCAAAAAAGCTGATGTGAACTGTGCAGAGACACAAAGTTATAGGTAAATGACCACTCTAATACTAGAGTCCCTGTCTACAGTGAAGCTGTTTTTGCTTTTCCTTTGCCTAGAATGCTTCGTTAAACCGCTCCTCTTCCCCTTGCGTCCTTATCCTTCAGCTCTCTGCCACACTCCTACCTTGCCATGGAGGCTCTCCTGGACCATCCTACGTAGGCAAGTCCCCCTATTAATATGCTCTCACATCACTAGATGTAAATTTGTCATCACTTGCATCATTGATTAATATCTATTTTTGTTAGTTGGCTCTGTGGTGGCAAGGAGCCTGTTCTTGTCTCTATATACTACCAGGTCCAGGTACATACTAGGCACTGAATGGATGGATGAAAGAATGAATGAGTGAATGCATCAGGCAGGGAAAGAGCAGCCCAGATGGAAGGAACAGCACAAATCAAATGCTCCAAGGCCACAAAGAACTTTGAGAGCTGGAGCTAGAAAGAGAATGGAGAGATTAGAGAAGCAAACAAGGGCTGAATCATGCTGGGAAATTTTAAAGATTTTAGAAAAATGGTAGCTACTTCTACTTTTTTTTTGGTGGTATTGGGGGTTGAACCCAGGGCCTCCTGCTTGCATGCTTTGCAAGTGTTGGACTAGTGAGATGCCGCCTCCAGCCCATTTTCTTTACCTTTTTGAGACTGGGTCTCACTAAATTTCACACACTTCCTCTGGTCTCGAACTTGCGATCCTCCTGCCTCTGCCTCCTGAGCCGTTGGAGTTCTACTTTTTTGATACTGTGTTTGGCCCATTAACTTTCATATTGCTATCAATCAGAGAAAGCAAATTTTTAAACAGGAAAATAAAGACATGTAAAAGAATACGAATAATTTTTAGTAGGATTAGATAAGTGTTGCCTGAACCTTTGAGAGAGATAATGCACTTTTCTTTTTCTTTTTTGGCCATGGAGATTGAACACAGGACCTCAAGCATGCTAAGCATATGCTCTACCCAGCCCTCAGACTGTGCACTTTATGAGGCCGTGGTCAGAACCTGTGTAAGATTTAATATAAAACCACTACAAGGAGGCCCTTGCCTGCAGCCATAGCCCTGTGGCATCCGATCCCATCAGATCTCAGAAGCTAAGCAGGGCCAGGCCTGGTCAGTACTTGGATTGGAGACCACCTGGGAACACCAGAAGCTGTAGGCTTGGGAGAAGGACCTGGCAACTCCCTCCCAAAAATCAATCTGCCATTGAAAACCCTATGAACAGCAGAGAAGCACTGACAATAGTGTTTCCCCTGTTGTACAGAGTGTCGCTATGAGTCGGATACCGACTCGATGGCACCTAACAACAACAACAAGGAGGCCCTTAGAGAGATTTTAACACTGATAAAGCTCAGTCCCTACGTTAAAACTAATGAAAACACCTAAACTCTCTAAGTGATCAAAGACCCATATTCAGTAGAAATTGGAGTTTATCCAGACAGTCAATCCCAATCCATTTAGGCCACAGACCAAATCACTAACTGCGGTTTGAACACAGTACTTTCTCATGAAAGGGTAAAGAAACAGGTAAAATTCAATTACATTCTGCTGAACCATCCTAAATCCAGAAGAAAGGTGACCGAAAGTCGAGAAACTGAAGCCTGAGCTTTCGCATTAATGGGAGAGGCTGTGTCCCGGGCGTCAGAAACTGTAATTCTTGCCATGAACTGGAAAATGAGAGGAGTGTGAGGGGACCCCATATTGAATCATCTGAGCTTTAGAGTACTGTCCATGAAACATGGAATTCCTGCTTCCAAAGTAATCTCAAGTGCCCATGCAGCCTCGTCGTGAGCTGTGACTGAATAAAAACTCAGTCCTTGTGAGTGACAATAAAACGGATGTGTACAATTGAATATATATATATAATTTTATTGTTGTTGTTGTTGTTACTTATTTATTTATTTATTTTTGTGGTACTGGGGGTTGAGCCCAGGGCCTCGCGCTTGCATCTTCTGCAAGTGCTGGACCACTGAGCTGCACCCTCAGCCCATTTTCTTACTTTTTTTGAGACAAGGTCTCGCTAAAGTACGCAGACTGCCTCTGGTCTCGAATTTGCGATCCTTCTGCCTCCGCCTCCCAAACCGCTGGGATTACAGGCGTGCGCCACCGTGCCCGGCAATTGAACATATTTTTAACCCTTCTCGCCCATTCGGCGAAAGCAAAAGACGCCCCCCTCGGCTTGCAGAGGACCCTCTCCAGAAGGCGGACACAGCTACCTTCACCTCACTCTGGAGCTGAAGATCCCATTTAAAGCTGACGCTACGCTGGCAGACGTGCATGAGGACCGCCCGAGGCTTGAGACAACGCAGCTGTCCTAGCCTACTGCCCACAGGAACACAGCCGGTCGCGCGCTCAGACAGCAAGCTCGGCAACGCGGTCAGTCGAGCGCCGCAGTTGAGTCCTCCACGATCCCAGCATTCTCTGCGCGTCTACCATCGAGAGCAGCTTCCGGCGTCGCTCGTGTAGGTAGGTGAAGAAGGAGCGGGCCCTTGCAGCTCCGTCTCACTCGCTCGCGCGCTCTCGGGCAACATGGCGGGCGTGGAGGAGGCAGTCGCCTCCGGGAGCCACCTGAATGGCGACTTGGATCCAGACGACAGGGAGGAAGGAGCTTCCTCTACGGCTGAGGAAGCAGCCAAGAAAAAAAGACGGAAGAAAAAGAAGAGTAAAGGGGCTTCCTCAGGTGAGGGGAGTCATGTTTTCGCAGTCCCTGCTAGGAATGGCCGAACGACTTTGCTCAGGCCCGGCCGGGGTGGCAGGGACCAGGACCCGGAGCCTTGGGCTGGATTGCTGCTCAGGCCTGAGAGGGTTGGTAGGGCCAGACTACAGACTCCCCGTTTTGGGGAGAGGCGTCTTCTCCCTGTGTGAGACCACAGGACTGGTGGGAATGTAGTCGGGGAGGAAAAAGTGCCTCAGCTTGGCGTGTGGTAGTTCTGGGGTCCCTGAGCTCGCGCCCCTATAGTGTCAGGGCTCAGTTCCCACGCAGACCCAGGCGCGGACTTGGGACCATGCAGAGCGCACAGCTGGTACCATGTTCCGTACTATTTGGTGCCTTAAAAATCCGGTTCTGACGTGCACGGCCGCTTCTTTGCTGGAGCTACCTGGGATGTATTTTCGTCCAGGATGGGGGTGGGGTGGGCAAGTGTATTGCTTGACCACACATCTCCCCCACCATCCAGATTTACATTGGGGTTTTTGTTGCGGCTTCCAGGTTTTGGATGTATGTGATATGGGTGTATGCTCGCCCCCTCATGTCACTGAGGATTGGCGGTAGTGTTGGTGCGAATTTTCACCTGCCTAATCCTACAGCATCCTCAAGCTTTAGGGCCTTTAGGCCTGAATTATGGTGCCACTTGCAGGCAGTGCAGACAGGATACTCTGTGGCTGGGAATGGAAGTTCTCAACTGGTAACCTCTAAGCACTGGTAAGGCAAAGAAAACATTTACAGTTGGATCTTATTATGACCTAGGAACTTAAATATTTTATTTTGACAAGTCATTGGTTTTGTTTCACTAGCTTCTTGATTTTAGCAATAAGTATTTTTACCTGTTTCTAATTAAAATCAGCCAGAAAAAGAATGAGAGAAAAATGGGAGAGGCCAGAAATTATTGTCGTGGAGTTAAGAGAGGTTGGAGAAGGTTGATCTACATCTTTTTGAAATTTTGATTAGATGAGAGTGGAAGAGGGAGAGTTGTGTCTTTGCTGAGTCTCTTCCAGAGCAAAATTTAATCCCAGCGTATGTTCTGGTGGCTGTTTCCAGCTTTCGGATGAAATCCAAACTCTGAGTTTGTCCTTGAAGGTGTGCAGCCTACTGATCTGAAAATATTTTTAATAGTTCGGTCTCTCTATATGAATCCTCTTCACTAACAGGGATGCCATTTCATTCTGTGCTACTTGGCATTACTCTTTCTTTCTACATATACATATTGCTCCTACAGTTAGATTATAATCATTTCCAGAGCCTGGGCCTAGTCTTGTGCTTGTTGTTTGTTGTTGTTGTTAGGTGCTGTTGAGTCGGTATCCGACTCATAGCCACCCTCTGTACAACAGGGGAAACACTATTGTCAGTGCTTCTCTGCTATTTATAAAGGTTTTCAATAACAGATTGATTTTTGGGAGGGGGCTACCAGGTCCTTCTCCCAAGCCTACAGCTTCTGGTGTTCCCTGGCGGTCTCCCATCCAGGTACTAACCAGGCCCGACCCTGCTTAGCTTCTGAGATCTGATGGGATCGGATGCCACAGGGCTACAACTGCAGGCAGTCTTGTGCTTAGATGTTTAAAAATTTGTATTTTAGTGATGGGGTAGTGATGGGGTAGTCCTATTTATTTTGATTTTGCCCAGCATGACACCTTCTTTAAGAGGCCAAAGGTGTTCCACATGAATCTCCTCTTCCTAATGCCTTCAGCATTTATTGCTAATCTTAAGAATCTATCTAATAATTAAAATATTTACTGTAGTCTAATTGTTGAATAGATTTAAGAGCTAAGCTATTTAAGGATAGAGACCAACTCACATTTTTATTTGTCCTTTTAGCTTCTAGTGTGTGTAATGGATATTTTATTGAATTAATTTAATGGATAGTATAACTTAGGTATGGAAGATTTTTTCCTGTGATAAATGTTAAAGCCAATTACATATACAATAATGTTTCTATTTTTGTTTTATGAGCATTTATCAGGAAGGGATTTGTGAGTGGCCAGGATCGTTCAAACATACCCAAATGTGGAAAAGTATCTTTATTATATTTGATTTGTGCTATTTTATTTGATCAGCAGTTCAACAGGAAACTGATAAAGAATCAGGAACCCCAGTGGATGAGGTAGCAAGACAATTGGAAAGACAAGCACTGGAAGAGAAAGAGAGAGATGATGATGAAGAAGGTAAATGGTTAATATATGATATTCTTTAAGCAAAATATATTTGCCCATACAAATCTGTTCTCTGATAGTTCACTTGTTAAAGCTTCAGTTAATGACACAAATAAAAAGAGAAGGTATTTATTAGCAACTCCTTAAAAAGTTGGCTATATTGAATAGCTACTCAGCACAGATCTCAACTTTTAAAAATGTACTTAGCAAGGCCAAGGAGTAGATATAATAAGATAAAATTGCTCTTTATACTAATATTTATTAAACAACTACTATGTACTAGGCTCTATTCAAGGATACTTTCATATGCATTCTCATTTTAACCTCATTTTATAGATTGAGAAATGGTGGTTATGTGATTTGCCTAAAGTGACACATAGAACCAGAACTTGAAACCTAGCATCTGACCCCAAGTACGTCTTTTATTCTCTATACCAAAACTATCTTCATTTTTAAAGGAGCATATTGGAGTTCTTCTAAACTTTTATAAATTCCTTGATCTTAGCTCCTTATGGGTATTTGGGTAGTATAAGATTTGTTTTAAGATAGCAGGAATTCTAGCTGTCAGTGAGACAGTGAAGGGAGAAAAGACTAAGTAAGAAAACTGTTACTATTCTACAGTCAATTTTGGCACAGGAGGAAATGGGACTTTCCCATTCTTTGAATTTTTACTTATCTACTGCCAGGACCGGTTGTTCCACCTTAAGCACTGTCAACCTAGGTTTATGTCTTTCAGCCATTAGCAAGGGGTAATACTATAATGATTGTGTTAGGGTAGTTTGAATAGGTGTTCTTCCTTTACATTTACTGCCTTCAAGAAGGTTATAGTCAACATTGGTGGAAAAGTGCCAAGATTGAAAGGAGACTTTAGTTTTTCTTCTTTCTTAAGCCGACCTCTTCTCCATTCTGCCTTGGTTTATGCTTCAGATTATGAACATATTTTGAGCCCTGAACAAGAAACGGGTTTGGAAATTCAAGGTAATAGGTTGCTATAGATCTATTAGAGTATCACAGTGCTGATCTTGAAGTATTGCCTATTTCACTTAACAACATTTTCTGAGTCCCTTAACATTGAAAGGGAAATTTTCTATATGTCAGATTGAATTTTTAATGTATTTAAAAAAGACTTTTAGAACTATTAGTACATTTGTCCAATTTGAGCTAATTACTTTCCTAATTCATTTTAATAGGATTATTCAATCAGTAGTATTTATCTGTTGTTATGAGTGCTCTTTGAAAGGATAGAACGCTAATATTTCAAAATTTTTCTCCTAAAGGAGAAACCTTAGGGTTTTGGAGAGAAAAAATACAGAAGTGAAAAGGTATTCTGACATGTGCATTACAATTCAGTAAAATTTGGAGATGGGATTCTGTTGGGATTTTGGCAAAGCTGAATGCTGAAGGAACATTCATTAGAAAGGATAGGAATTCATTAAAACCAAACAGAAAAGACTATTTTGAATAGGAATAATGCCGAGAAAGGGCTTTTTTTGTTTGTTTGTTTGTTTGTTTTTTGTACTGGAGGTTGAACTCAGGGCCTTGAGCTTGCATGTTTTGCAAGTGCTGGACCACAGAGCAGTACTCCCAGCCCATTTTTTCAGTTTTTGAGACAGGGTCTCGCTAAGTTACATAGACTGCCTCTGGTCTTGAACTTGTGATCATCCTGCCTCCACCTCCCAAGCCGCTAGGATTATAGGCCCGGTCTAAAAAAGTTTTTGAAGCATATGAACAGTGCAAATTGGCCAAGTAAGAGGATTTATTGAGGAAGTATGAGGAGAAGACTTGTGTAGAGAAGGCAAGATCATTTTGGAGACCACTTAGCAATAGCCTAAACATATGATAATGAAGATTCAAACTAATAGTCATAAATAGGAATGGAAAAGAAGAGTCTAATGGAAAAGTCATGGAGACTTTCAATCTAAGGAGCAGGAAGAAGGAGAGGCATTAGTGGACTTGATAGGTTTGAACTTGAGTGACAGAATGTTGCTGCTGTTAACTGAAATGATGTTTGGGGAGAGAGCTAGTTAGAGACTGGGGAAGTGAGATTGGAAGCAAAGAAGATGATTTTAGATGTATTGAATTTGAAATTGTTGGGTATCAATGTGAAAAGTTGATCTTATGTGCATCTGGCAATGTGCCAGAGATATTCACTCAGTAATTTTTGCTTTTGTTTTGTTTTAAGTCTCAAGGTTGGCCTTGAACTCATGATCCTCCTGCATCTGCCTCCCCAGTGCTGAGATTATAGGCATGCACCACAATACTGAACTTTCATTCAATAAATATAAGTTTGGCTTATTAACATATAATTTGCCTAAAATTAATGTTTACCCTAATGTTACCCTAATGTTTGCCTAAAATTAATGTTTACCCTTTAGTGGTGGTTTTTGACAAATGTATGCAATTTTGTAACACATGCCACAACAAAGACATAGAACATTTCCATTTAACATTTCCATCTTCACAAAAAAATTGCCCTGTGTCCCTTTATATCCAGTTCTCTTGGTCCAGATTCACCCTTGGCAACCAATAATGCATTTTCTGGCCCTATACTTTTGCCTTTTCTAGAATATCATATAAATGCAGTTATTCAGTATGCAATATTTTTGTTGTTTGGCTTGTTTCACTTAGTATAATAGTTTTCACAGTTGTTAATTGTTGCATTCCGTTTAGAAATCAGTAGTACATTCCTTTTTATTGCTGAGCAGTTTTCCAAACTGTTTATCCATATGCTAGTTGATGGATATTTGTGTTGTTTCAAGTTTCTATTATGAATAAGATTACTGTGAATATTTGCATATAGGTCTTTTTGTAGTTGTATATTTTCATTTCTCTTGGGTGAATACCTAGGAGTGGGATTCCTGGTCATATGGTATTCATTTAACCTTCTATGAAACTTTCAAACTGTTTTCAAAACTGTCTGTATTGTTTTGCATTCCTGTCAACAAAGGTTGACATTTCCAGGTTGAGAGTTATAGGATAAGAACAGGTTGAGTGTTCCAGGCTATTAGTATGTTTTGTGAGCACTTGATTTTCTCAGTTTTTAAATTACAGCCTTTCTAATAGGTTTGTGGTGGTATGTCATTGTGGTTTTAATTTGCACTTTCCTAATGATACTGAGCATCTTTTCATGTTTTCATTTACCTTTCTTGTATATTTTTTGAAGTGTATTTTCAAGTCTTTTGTATATGTTTTATTGGGTTATTTGTCATCTGATTGAGTTTTGTAAGCGTTCTTTGTATATTCTGGATGCAGATACTTAGTCAGATGTATGTTTTACAAACATCCTTTGCTGTGGGATGTCTTTTCCCTTTGTTGGTTTTGTTTGCAGTATAAATACATTTAATTTTTGAGGAAGTCCTGTTTATCCACTTTTTAATTTATGTATGGCATATTTAATGTCCTATTCATAAAATTGAACCCCTAAGGTCATGAAAATTTTCTGTTCTCTTCAAGCAGTATTTTTATATTTTTAGCTGCTGCATTTAGGACAGTCATACAAGGTAAAAGTTGAAGGGTTTTATTTTATCTTTCTATTTTTTAAATTTTTTTAAAGGGAATTCCAGTTGTCAGTTCAACAGACAGTAGTTGATTTGAGTATAGTATTAATAATGAAACAGATATGAACTGTCTCCGCTTATTAGTCCAGTTATGGGGTGCTATGGAAGAAAGACATGTAAAAACAAATTGCATAATGGTTAGAGCCATAAGTATATGTATACATAATTTAATATTCAGATACTAGCTTTGCTGCAATTCTGGCACAGAGTTCCATAAATGGTGGCTATTGAACATAGGCCATTGAAGAAGGTAATTAGCTTCAGAAAGATGGTAAAGTTTCAGAAAAGGGCCTTTTTATTATCTCATTTTAAAGATGAAGAAGCTAT
The DNA here is from genome assembly GCA_007922755.1 of Pedetes capensis. Taxonomy (NCBI): domain Eukaryota; kingdom Metazoa; phylum Chordata; class Mammalia; order Rodentia; family Pedetidae; genus Pedetes; species Pedetes capensis. Next base: position 21,108 of record VMDO01006146.1, on the reverse strand, counting down.
TGTAGAAAGAGGCTAAATAACTCACCCAATGTCACATAGCTGGAAAATTTTTTGGTATATGTTTAAAGTTGGTTATTCATCTTGAAGCACTTTTTTTGGGTTGAGGCTAGCGTGTATGGCAGTATAATAGACATTGAATGTTCTTTTTCAGAGCCAGAACTACCTTATTTACTCGTCTGTCCATGTTGCCCAGCACTTAACAAACTTAGCATTTAAGGGAATGAAGATTATTATTAAAAGTTGTGCACAATATATGAATTAGATTATACGATGCATGAGGAATGTTGAAAGTTGTGTTTTTCAGAAAATTTTCATGTGCGGCTTTTGAACCAATATTTGTGTTTTCACTATACTCTTCTACCTGCTGGGTTCCTATTTATTTCATAAGATTGAATATAAGAAAATTAAATTTTGTAAGCAAAAATTTTTAAATGCTGGCATTTTTATAATCCATTTAAGTCCTAGATTGTTTGACTCTCCCTTGTTAAACTGCTGTTTCCTTTTTGTTATTAGCTAATAGAATAAATACAAGCAAGATAAAGTAAATGAAAAGAGTGTTCATTTATTTTATTCAGTAGACTGAACACTTAGCATGTTCGTTTCACTATGCTTAAGAAAAAATGTCTAATCCTTAAGGAGTCTACAGATGGGTAGGAGTCAGTGTAAATCAATGATTGCTATTTTATGTAGTAACTAAAAGACTTGTAGAGAAGTGAGAAAATTTCTTATGTGGCTCCTCTTTATAAATCTGGGTGAAAAAGGGTGCACTTCAAGAAGAAAATATAAGAGTTACTTGACATTGTTTTATGGATTTTGCTCTCTCAAATTATTGATGGGGTGCTGCCACTAAATGGAACATTCAAAAGAATACTTACATGGTGAGCATACTCCTAGTTCATCAACTTCTGATTATCTGGAACAGTGTGATTTGTGGGTAGATTGAGGTACTTTACCACATAGCTCTTAACTCCAATTTTTGGGCAGTGGTTTGTTTTTTGAGGTAGGGTATAACTGTGTAGCCCATGCTGGGCTCAAATTCGCAATCCTCCTGCTTCAGCCTTCTGAGTTTTGGAATTACAATGGTATACCACTGTGCCTGGATCATCAGGCTCTCTGTTGTTGTTGTTGTTGTTAGGTGCCGTAGAGTCGAGTCCGACTCATAGCGACCCTATGTACAGCAGATCGAAACACTTGCCGATTCTGTGCCAGGCAAACAATCTTATTTATGTTTAAGCCCATTGTTGCAGACACTGTGTCAATCCATCTGGTGGAGGGTTTTCCTCTTTTGCGTTGACCTGCCTATGGATAGCAAAGAAACACTGTCAGGCTCTCTAGAGACTCTCAAAACTTTCAACCTAGGAAAAGTATATATGCCTATTGATTTTTGCATATAATTTGACCCAGAAGGAGACCTCTGTTTCTCTGATAACAACTGTGTAAGAAAAGACATATTGTAAGACCCCAAATATCCCTCACTAGATTAGTGAAATATATTCTCCCATTTACCATTTGTGAATTTTAGGGGCAAGTACCTTAAACATTTCTTGTTAACTCACAGAGTTGCTTTGAGCATTACACGAGGTAATGAAATACAAGTGTTTGACTGCATATCAATAAACAAAACATGAAGAGTTTTGGGTAAACCTTTTGGGTAAAGTGCTATTTAAAAGGCATTGTGTATTTGTGCTCATGTGTGTCTCCTTGTGGCTTGCTTTATTTCTCTGCTTATGAGATTTAAATGAATACATACTTGAAATTATTTTTTCTTAGATGGAGATGGTGATGGAGATGGAGCAACTGGAAAGAAGAAGAAAAAAAAGAAGAAGAAGAGAGGACGTTAGTGTCTTAAATTAATCTTATTTGATGAATTAGTAGTATTATGACGAGATTAGAAGTTATTTAGGGTCCTCTTATAAGCAGAGAAGTACACTTAAGAGAGTTTGAATTTAGTGAAACTAATAATTACATAGAAAATACTTTGGTTTATCAATCTCATTAGTATTTTCTTTTAGCTATTATTCAGCTAAGGAGTATTAGTATGAGCTGGTTGCATTTAATTGCAAGTTCAGGAAGTGTTCTTAGAAATAGTTTCCAGTTTGCCTGCCAGGTTTGAAACTAGATTCTTAATGAGTAAGGAGGAGCAAGTAGTCCCTTTTTGGTGGTACGTTGGCATTGACTGCAGGCCCTGCACATACTTTTGCAGGTGTTCTACCACTGGGCTGCACCCCAAGACCATTCTTCATTTTTTATTTTGGGTCATTTTTTTATTTTGGATCTTGCTAAGTTATGCAGGCTGCCTGCCTCTGGCCTCAAATTTGCAATCATCCTGCCTCTGCTTTCTGAGTCACTTGGAGTACGTGGGTGCACCACCATGCCCAGCTAAATTATTTAAAATGTATGGAAATGGTCAAGTTTTACTAATAACTTATACTATTGCAAATATGTATAAAATATGATCCTATTTATATTGTGTTTCTGTAGATGGCAGTACCAAATATTTTCAGGGTCCTGAAAATCTAGGGAGACTAAGGGGACATTGTGTAGTATTGGGTAATAAAGAGTAAAATGAAAACTGGAACGATTCTAATAATCATGGATGCTCTTGTGTGCTCTTTGGTCTATTGGAGATCATTGAATGTCTTGAATGTCTGGTTGTGCCTGCCTTTACGGTCTTTCAGGCTAAAATTGTATGAATCAGAAGTTTAGGAGCTTGACTGTCAATTTTATCACTGTATTGAGAGAAATTCATAAATTATTTCTTAAGGACACAATTGTCTCTCTCAGCCATTCCTCTAGTGTGTATTCTCAGATGGAGATGGGATAGCCTTTGTATTTCAGCTTCTAGCCTTGCTGGATCCTTCTACTGTTTAGAATGTATCATTCTTGTTCCTGGCTTATGCAGGCATATGAGTCTGTGTTTAGTGAACACAAAGTTACCTGCATTCCAGCAATCTTCAGGGATTGTAATGCCCTATTCCTTCCATTCAAAAATCATTAAAAGTGGCTAGACGTGGTGGCATATGCCTGTAACTCAGCACACAGGAGGATGAGGCAGGAGGATCACAAGTTTGAGGCTAGCCTGGACTACATAGCAAGTTCCAGGCAAACTTGGGTTTTATTCTGTGAGACTTTGTCTCAAAAAACAAAAACAAACAAGAAATATTAAAAGGGTAGCTGTGAAAGGCTGGGGATATAGGTCTGTGTTAGAACACAAGGCCTTAGGTTCTCTCCCCAACACTGTCAGTAAAAAAGGTAGGGGTGGTAAGGAGCTTTGAGAAATGATATTCCTTGAGAATGATTTGAAAGATACCTATTTCCCCCAGATATTCTAAAATTGTTCCCTAAGGAAGGCAAATCAGCAAGGAAGAATGTTATGGGGCTTTTTGTACCTGGTCCTTATACAGAATTCTTCAACTGATAGATGTTTTGGTGTGATGGCATCATGCCTCTTCTTAGGACCTTGTTAAATTACTTGTTTATTGTGTTTATCAGCATTCTCAAAGTGATCCATTTTTTCTGGTTTCTAAAAATTATTGTGCTTTTGCTGAGTTTTGCTGAGTTTAATCTCAGAAATACTCTGAATTATGTGAATAACCTGGCTGTTAATTTATTTAATGTTAGCTACCATAGAGGGCTTAGAACCAAATTAGATTTCTGTATTGGCCTTATTTCAGGTTCTATTGTGTGTTTTTTCTTGTTTTGGTTTTTACTTCTAATTTACTTTGAATGTGTTATTGTGCATTTTTGATGTCCTGGTAGGCTACGTTACACCGCTTCTGGAATAAGCCAGATAATATGATCATGGGCAGCTCATCACCCTCATTTTCTTAATCTACGAAATGAGAGAGATAAGCCCAACTCAGTGGCACGTTCCTGTAATCCCAGTGAATCAGGAGGCTAGGACAGGAGGATCACAAGTTTGAGGCCAGAGGCAGCCTGTGTAACTTAGCGAGACTATCTCAAGATTAAACATAAAATAAAACAAAATAGGAGAATTATAATAATCAATAACTTCAATATGAATTATTATATCTTATTCATAGTTGTACATAATAACTTTGGGGATGGGAGTATAGCCCAGTAACAGAGTGCTTGCCTGGCATAAGGTAGGCCTTGGGTTTAATCCCCAGCACTGCAAGCAACAACAGCAGCAATAACAAATTTGGACAATAGTACATTATTATTTTCAAAGGTCATTGAGGATTTCATCTTGACTTTGTCTTAACTTGGCACCATTTAACTATTTTCACATCACAGCTAATAAGTGGTAAAGGCTAGATTTCAACTGATACTCTGAATACAAATTTTGTATTTTTTTTCTAGTAATCTTTTTGAGTCCTTTGACTTTTGTAACTTAATTTGTGGACAGTATAGAAGACATCTTTATCAGATTTGTAGATAAGATAAAGCTTTGACAAAAATCTAAGATTTCAAAAAACTAGAATAACTAGTCTTGCCCAGTGATGGTGATGAAATAATACTTCGATAGACATCGATTTTTTTCAAAAGGCCAGGATAACTGAGACAATAGGCTAATGTTAACAGGCTGAAATTTTACACAGACGGATGTAAAATTAGTACAGTGATAGGATCCTAAGGATTTTGGGTGCTGAAGAAATGGTGAACCAAAAAAGCAAGGAGTTTTAAGTTATTTCAGTAAGCAGTAGGAATTTTAGAATCAGCAGTAAAGTCTTGGATTAGTTATAGTACAAGACTTACTTGGCCTGTTAGTGTAAATCAGTTCTGGCACCATTTAAAAGAAATATTGACAAACTCAAGGTTGGCAAATTTGGGTAAGAGTGATAAGAACTATACTCCTTAGAGGGGCTTTTCATCACAGAGAAGAAGTGAGTAGCAATGCTTAGTATTTATTTTTAATTTCAAAGAATAAAGCTGAGAGTAATTGATAAAAGTAAGAGGAAAACAGATTAGTGTAGGAAGAACTTTCTCACAATTAAAGTGTTCCCAAAATGAATAGGTTTTAGTTTGAGAGATGGTGACTGCCTTCATTGTCAGCAGCTCAGTTAGTGCCATCTGTCGGGGGTGTTTTTGAGGGGAATCCTAGATTGTGAAGCTGAATTAGGCAGTGTCTAAAATCTTTTTTTTATTTTTGTAATTCCATTTCTTCTTAGGAACATGTTATAGGAGAAAGCTAAAATAGTGTTTACCAATTTTACTTGCCCATCCAACACTTTTAAACAGTATCATGTAAAGAGAGAAAACCAGTTGGTACTCATGAGATACTGTGTTTGGAATGAAGAACCAACAAATGATTCCATAGATAAATGATTTGCCTCGATAAATGGCCATATTTTTATTTATGTGCCTCTTTTTTTCTCCCTTGCAGAACAAAAAGCAAAATACATTAAAGTTTAAGGCAGAAATCCACATAACATATGACCAGTTATATTCAAAAAGAAACTATGTAATTCCACCTAATAGTTGGTAAATGCTGCAGGTATATACATTGAAAGTCATTTATTACTGCATAAATTAGCTCTCACACAACTTCTTAAAAGTTACTTGGACACAGCAATTGTTACTAAAAGACAGGTCATCATATAACAGAAACTTCTATATATATTTAGTTCTTGTGTATTTTTAAAAACTTGTAGGGGAAAAATCTTTTTGAGACTATGTCTTGCTATGTAGCTGAGGTAAGCCTGGAATTCATTATATATGAGAAGTTCATTATATATATTCATTATATGTAATATATATATATATATATATATATATATATATATATATATATATGGCCCAAGCTGGCCTTGAACTCATGATCCTCCTGTCTCAGCCTCTCAAGTTGCTAGGGTTACAAGTGTGAGCCACCATGGACCACTATGACCAGGTCTGTTTTTCTTAAAGCATCTTGGGTCACAGTAGTATCTTTACAGGTAGAGTATCCCTTATCCAAAATGTTTGGGACCAGCAGTGTTTTAGATTTTTGTTGTTGTTTTTGTTTTTCCAGATTTTGAAATATGATAGGGGCTGGGACCCATGTTTGAACATGAAGTTCATTTATGTTTTTATATACACATTAACATGAAGATAATTTTATACAGTATTTTTAGTGTGCCTGTGTTTTGATTGCATCCACATTACGTGAGGCATGGAATTTTCCATTTGTTGTGTAATGTCAGCAATCAGTTTCAGATTTTGGAGCATTTTGCAATTTCAGATTAAGCATGTTCAACCTGTATATAATTTGGGAAATAATGTCTCAGGTGTTTGCTAAGCACTATTAACTTTTTCAAATACCTAGAAATTTGCATATGGCTGCCTAAAGTCTTTCAGCATTATGTATGCTCTTAACTTTTACTATTTCTTTAAAAATAGTTTTTCCCTTACTAATGTATAAGAGGTGTATATTTTATTTTATTGCTATAGGATTTCTTATTTTCTTACTGCTTCTTTGGTTTTATTTATCAAAGCTAGCCTCTATGCTATTGACATCTTTGGTATAGTAATGAAGATGAAAACTTTAGAAGTGTGTTTTCTACCAAGGGATGTCCTGTTTGTTTTTTGGAACAGAGTTTCACTGTCTGCCATGGCTAGGCAGGAACTGTGTAGACCAGGCTAGCCTCAAACTTGCAATCCTTCTGACTTTGCCTCCTGAGAGCTTGGATTACACGTGTGCACCACCATGCCCAGCAAAGGAATATACTATTTAAATACAAAATGGAGATCTGAGGAGTTAAAGGTTTCTTTTCCCAAGCAGCAATAAGTCAGAAAGGTAGTGGCTAGCATTGGGAAGTGTCTTGTTTTTAACTATGAGAACAAGAAAGTTAGAACATATTAACAACTGTTAGAACTAAGAATGCTGCAATAATTGCTTAATTCTATTTTTAACTATAGAAGTTAATGCTTTATTTGTATGTCACAGCAAAAACTCAGACAGACCCTCCCTCGGTTCCGATATGTGACCTGTATCCTAATGGTGTGTTTCCTAAAGGACAAGAGTGTGAATACCCACCCACACAAGATGGGTAAGGACCATAAAATAACTTCCAGTTTGACTTTCGACAGTTGTAGCTTAGCAATAAAGTAAATTTAATTTTTCTCATAACTTTGCTCTAACATATTAAAGGCTTATAAATTTGTTGCAAATACCGTAGAAGCCCTCTTATCCAAAATGATTGGGAGAATGATCAGAAAAGTATGTTAAGGTGGAAATTATAAAAAATAAAAATCTTTATAAAGTTCAACTTATTTTTTACCTCTTAGTATTTCAGCAGGGAGAAGGGCCTGGCAATCCACTCCCAAGGCAATCCCAAAACAGTCAGCCATTGAAAACCCTCTGAGGGTTGCTATGAGTCGCATACCGACTCGACGGCACCTAACAACAACAAGTATTTCAGCAAGGATTTGCAAAGGATTCCAGTTCTTTCCCTCCATAAACTATTCATAATGCATTATCCCTGATTTCTATTTTGGGTTTCTGCAAAGATGAGCAAAACTGAGAGGTTTGAGGGTTGATGCCTATATCTTTACATTTTTCTCTGAAAACTTTATAGTTCTTATCTCTACTTAATTTGACAGGAGTAGTTTTTTGTTATTTTTATTTTTATTTATTTATTTTTTATCCTCCTGTAGTACTCAGAGTTGAACATAGGGCCTTGCACATCCTAGGCATGTGCTTCATCACTGAGCTGGACTACAAGGCCCTTTTTTATTTTTTATTTTTGAGACAAGGTCTTGCCAAGTTGTACAGGCTACCTCTGCTCTTGAACTCACAATCCCTGCCTCAGCCTCCTCAGTCGCTGGGATTATAGGTGCGCACGACAGTGCCTGGTGACAGGAGTGGTTTTTTTTTTTTTTTTTTTTTTTTTTTTTTTTTTTTTTTTTTTTTTTTTTTTTTTTTTTTTTTTTTTTTTTTTATGATTTGTCTTTATTGAGACTTTCCAGGGTAGTCAGTTTTCATAGAAGCAATTCTTTATGTTTAGCATATTAAATTACAACATTATAGTAACAAATGCAGGGTTGAGAGCAAACCCACCTAATTCTTAGAAGTGTTCTGTAAGGATACATCTCAGCTGGTCTTCAGAAGCTCATAGTGGCATTATGCAGACTATAAATATAAAGCAAATAGATACTTAAGTAATAGATGCATAGTGAGGATTAGGTAAGTTAGTGTGGTTATTATCAGAATAGGAGCCTGTCAGCCACAGATATTCAGAATACCATGGTATGGGCAAAGATATTTTGCAGAAGGCATTAAGAGCATTGGTTAATCCAGTGGTTGCAGCAGTTGGTTAAGAAAGCTTCTACGGTAGCATTCTTTCATTGGCCTATAAGATACACACACTCCTCCTTTTCTTAAAGATAGAAATATGATGTTAAATTTTCACTTCCCTCATTGACAAATGTGAGTATTCTTAGGGAGTAAATGAGTAAATTCTAAAATTTTATAGTATGGGCATCTTTTCTTTGAATTCATCATTGCTATCCCTGTCTTGGGCTGGGATTTAGCTCAGTTGGTAGAGCGCTGCGCTGCAGTCTCTAAGGTCCCGAGTTCAATTCCCATAGCCGCAAAAATGGGAGAAGGACCTGGCAATCCACTCCCAAGGCAATCCCGAAACAGTCTGCCATTGAAAACCCTATGAGGGTCGCTATGAGTCGGATACCGACTCGACGGCACCTAACAACAACAACAACAACAACAACATCCCTGTCTTAAAGCATGTGTTTTTAAAATGTCACAGATACATGTAATTTTACATTCATAGCATAAATTATTGAAGTACATATGATGTGATCACATTTATTTTTAAATGTAATCTTTTAATTTGTAATTTTTTTTTTTTGCTTGTTCCCTCTTCTTTCCCTTCCTTCCAGACCCATGTTAACCACCTAGCAGGTAGCCTTCCATATTTTTTTATGCTCATCTATGTATATATCTGTGTCTGTTCATGTAAGGGGAGTGTTTGGTCATTGTTTTACAAAATGGAATTACAGGCACACTTTTCTCCACCTTATTTGTCTCACTCAGTACTACTTCATGGAAGTCCCTCCATGTCAATTAGAATAGTTCAATTATGATTTTGAATGGCTTTATAATATTCCAGGGTGTGAATGTATCATACTTTAATTCCACCATTTTCTAATAGATGGGCTTTCACTTTGTCTCCACCATTTTTTGTCTCTATAAACTATAGTAAACCCCTTTAGATAGGTAGGTAGTGGATATGGGTAGTTCTATTGTTATGAAATAGTTTTCTGGCGGTGGGATTGGAGAATTAAAGACCATATTAGTACTTTATAAATCCCAGCCTACTAGTGATTTTGAGCATCTTTTGATTGTTGGCTTATTAATGGTATCTTTTGCTCTTCCAGAAGTTCAAAATTTTTAAATGTATTGTATTTTATATTTCTGAGTTCCTTGCACCCTTCGGTTTTCTTGAACTATTATTTTGTGCTTTATTACATCTTTAATTGATCTGGAAATTTTGTGTAAAGTTAAAAATGTTTTATTTTCTTTCATACTGAATTACTAAGTAATTCATCCTACGGCATTGAATAAACACCTTTGTCGTGTACTATGTTCTCATATATTATAGAATCAATTTCTAGATGATTTATTCTGCTCCACTGATCTATTTGTATATTCTTATGTGAATACTATTTTTCCTTGATATAAGAAACTATATGTTCTGATGACTTGATAAGAGAAGTTTTCTTCTGCACACACACCCACAGTTCTTTTTTCAAACTTTTGTTAGCTGTTTTCAGTCAAATAATCTCTTTTGTATACACACACACACACACACACACACACACGTGCGTGGGCATGTGCGCCTTTATGAGAATTCTAATCAAAATTGCATTATATTCATTATTACTTTCTGAAAGTTGACAGTTTTTTCATTATCTACTGTCACGTATGATGTTTTCACTTATTTTTATTTGTTTTTCCAGATAAGTTCTATCCTTTTCTTATTAAGTTAGTCTTAAATGTTTTGTTTCTTGTTGCTGATATGAATGAAATATTTTTATTCCTATTGGAGTAAATATTTCTATTTGCTTATTGGTAGAGAGGAAAGTCATTGATTTCTATATTAATAGACTGTTAACATTTTCAACAATATGAATATTATGGAACACTTTAAGTAGTATTTAATACATGAGAAAAATATTCTGTTTTTGAGGTAATAGAGGAAGATATTACATATTACAATGCCTTTCTAGGTAATACTTAAGTATTGCAATGTCATAGCTATCCTATAGAAATACAAAAGAAGGGTAAGAGAATTGTTATATTTACTATTTTGTTTGTTTGTTTGTTTATGGTGCTAGCAGATTGAACCTGGGGCACTCCACCAGTGGGATGTACCCTCAGCCCAAATTTTATTTTTTATTTTGAGACAGGGACTTGCTATATTGTGCAGGCTGCCTCTGACCTCAAACTCAGGATCCTCCTGCCTCAGCCTCCGGAGTCACTGGGATTACAGGAGTGCACCATCATGCCTGGCTATATTTGCTCTTTAATAAGTCTGTTCTTTTTACATTCATACAAACAGTTTCAGCTGTTTGCAAATAGATTAGAATCAGTATTCACTGCAGAATTTGATTTTGAGTACAGCTTATATAATACTTTCATTGCTTTTTAAAATAAATATTAAAAGTTGAATCAATTATTACAGGAAACTCACCTTTTAACTATCATCAGGTTGAGTATAGTTTCTAAAAACTTTGTTTCAAAGTAATTCCATACTTAGACAAAAGTTGTAAAAACAGTACAGAGAACTCCCATATACCTTTAACCCAGACTGCTTTGTTTTGCCATTGTTGTTGTTGTTGTTAGGTGCCATTGAGTCGGTATCCGACTCATAGCGACCCTCATAGGGTTTTCAATGGCTGACTGTTTCGGGATTGCTGTGGGAGTGGATTGCCAGGCCCTTCTCCCATTTTTGCGGCGCTGGGAATTGAACTCGGGTCGTCAGAGACTGCAGCACAGCGCTCTACCAACTGAGCTAACTCCCAGCCCTTGTTTTGCCATATTTGTTTGTAAGTTCTCTCTTTTGATGGAATGTGACACTTGTACACATTATGAATCAGGTACAATTAACTTTCCCTTTTTTCCTCAGAAAGAATACAAATATGAAGAAATACATTATATTATATACAAATATGAAGAATACAAATAAATTGGTAATCTGTATATATACTGTTTTCTTCTGAATTTGATACTAGGTCATGTGTTTCTGGCTAGAATTCCAGATAAGTAGATACGGTATCCTTTTCAAATCTGGAGGCATGTGATGTCACTTTGCTTCTTACTGGTTTTTATCACTTGGTCAAGGTATTATGCAATTTCTCTAGTATATAAGATCTTTTTTATTTTTTTTCTTTCTTTTATGGTGCTGGGCATCAAGTCCAGGGCCTTGTGCATTCTAATCTTAACACATTCTACTACTGAATGATACTCTCAGTCCTAAAACTTTTTTGAAGCTGATTTTTAGTAACTTTATTTAACTAATTTTACTTATTTATTTATTTATTTTTGCAGTACTGGGGTGCTGAACCCAGGGCCTCGCATGCACTTTGCAAGTGCTCTACCACTGGGTTACTCCCCCAGTCCATTTTTAAATTTTTTATCTTGAGCCAAGGTCTAAGTTATACAGGCTGGCTCTGGCCCCAGTCTTACAATCCTGCCTCTGCCTCCTTAGTCTCTGGGATTATAGGTGTGAGCCACTGCACCCAGCTGATTTTTAGTAACTACACTGCTGTCCTATTGTTTATCTATTGTTGTTTTTGTTAGGTGCCTTTGAGTCCAGTCCAACTTATAGTGACCCTATGTACAACAGAACAAAACACTCCCCTATTCTGTGCCAGGCACACACTCTTACTTATGTTTAAGCCCATTATTTCAGACACTGTGTCAATCCATCTAATTGTGTATCTAGGATAATTTTGTAAGCTATTTTTGAATATACATAGTTTCCAATATTTTACCATTAGAAAAACTCCTGTGGTTACCGCTGTAGTCTGTTTAAAATTAGGACTTTCTTTTGTTCTGAGTTTCTAGAAGTAGAGTGAAGAAATTTTGAAATTCTTGATACTTATTTCTAAATTTAGTGGTTAAATTTTGGTGGCAGTTGTTAATTTTATCAGCATTAAATACTGATTCAGAAATAAGAAGAAGAAAATAAGAATTTCCTTAATTCTGCCCACAAATAAAAACCATTGCTAACATTTAGTGTTTCTTCCTCTAAAGCCTTTCTATGTAAATATGTATTATAAATATGTAGAAATGTTTTTCAAGATAGAATTATACTGAAAAATAGCATAAATGAATGAGCACAGCTGTGTTGCAATAAAATTTTACTACCTCAGACTGAACAGTTCCTAATATTTTTCCTATACACTTTATTTCTGTATGGACATATATGTATGTGCATATATACATATATATATATGTAGGTATTTACATACTTATATATATATTTGTGTCTGAGCGCATGAGTTGTTTTTGTTTTTGTTTTGGCTGTATTGGGCTTTGATGCCAGGGCCTTTGTGCTAAGGAAGCACTCTACTATTGAGCTACATCCCTAGCCATTTTTCATTTTTTATTTTGAGATAGGGTCTCACTAAGTTGCAGAGGCTGCCTCTGGCCTGGAACCTGCTATCTTCTTGCCTCAGCCTTCTAAGTTGCTGGGATTATTGCCATATGCCACCCACATCTGGCTGAATTTTTTTATATTGATATTTTTCCCTCTTTTCTTTTTTTCTTTCCTTCTGTTGCTGGACCATTTTTAAGAAAAGTGTTAGATATTTTAGTTCTTAAAAATTTCAAACATCATCTCCAAATTGGGCAGTCTCCAGATTATTACATCTAAGTAAATTAATAGTGATTCCCTAGTATTTCATAAATTCATGGGTTTTTTTAAAGGGAGAGTTTGTTTAGGGTTTTTTGTTTGTTTGTTTGTTTTTGAGGTAGAATCTCTCTGTGTATCCCAGACTGGCCTGGAACTCGATATGTAAACCAGGCTGCCTCAAACTCACATCAGTCCTATTGACTCAACCTCCTGAGTGCTAGGATTACAGGTGTGTACCACCATGCCCAACCTTAAATGTCTGTTTTATACTTTTATTTATTTTTCCCTCAGTTGTTCCCAGGAACATCTTTTTAGCTTTTTTTATTTGTTTGCTTTCCAAACTAGGATCCAAAGTTCATACATTGCATATAATTAGAGTCCTTACTTTTATCTTTTTTCTCCATTGTACTCTGAAGAAATCAGACAGTTGAAGAAAGCCTCATATTCTGGAATTTCCCTAGTTTTTCCTGGTGGTATTTAACTTTTCTCCTTATTTCTATATGTTCTGTAAACTGAAATTTGGTCTAAATAGGCTTAGATTAGATTCAGATTAAACATTGACAGACCTATATCATAAATGATTGTGACCTTCACATTGTATCATATTCTGTTGCATTTGATGTAATGCCAGGTTGTCCTACCATTATTTGTGCTGTATTTGATCATTTAGTTAATGTGGTGACAGCTCTTTCTTTTTTTAAAGGTACCTTTTCTTTTTGCAGTTCCTAAATAATCTGTGGGTACTTTGGGATCATTGGAATATCCTTTTCTTTGACCACATTTTATTTAATTATTTTAATATCCAGTGATGACTTTTGCTCTATCAGGTATTTCATTGTTATTAGGTGCTGTTGAGTAGGGTCTGACTCATAGTGACCCTCATAGGGTTTTTAATGGCTGATTATTTCAGGATTGCATCTGGAGTGGATTGCCACATCCTTTTTCCATCTTTGTGGTGCTGGGGTTCAAACCCAGGTCCTCAGACAGTGTAGAGAAGCACTCTACCCACTGAGCTAAACTCCATCAATTTATAGTATAAAATGGTGAATTTCTAATTCATTCATTCCTTTTACATTTATTAGTTGATATTAATGTATTATTTTTGTTCTTTAAGTACCAGTTCTCAGAGAAAGGAACTTGTTTCATATATGCATACATTTTAATTATTTTGGGGTTAATGACATATTTTTTTAAATGATTTTTAAAAATTCTGTATATGGTGCTTTAAAAATACAAATTTAATTAGTTTTTAAGTTACCCATGTAGTGAGCTCAGAAATAAGACTTTACTATTCAGACTCCTTTGTGTCTTTGGATTTTACTTGTTTTTCCCTGCCCCATACTTCCAATGATAAAAATGATGAAATATTAAAAAGAAATATCGAGGAGGTGGGAGGAAGTTACATACTCTATAAACATTTCCAATAAAGGTTATCTTTTAAGCAGCTTTGTTTTGTATACATAATAACGTATTTTAAAAGAATTTCTGCTCAACCTCTGTCAGTTGGATGAATATCCTTTGGAATAATTAAGAACTCACAAAGTTCATTATGTGTTTTCATAATATCTTAATACATTTTTTCCCCCTGTACTGGAGGATTAAACTCGGGGTGTTACACTCTCAACCCTTTTATTTTTATTTTGAGACAGAGTCTCACTAAATTGTGCAGGCTGCCTCTGGCCTTGAACTTGTAGTCGACTCTCTTGCCTCAGCTTTCTGAGTCACTGGGATTACAGGCATGCACCACCATGCCCGGTCATATCTTAATATTTTTCTTCTTAAGTAAACTGAACATCAGAAGATTAAATATAAGAAGAGAAATTGGGAATAGTGGCTCACACCTGTAATCCCAGGGACTTGGGAGGCTGAGGTAGGAGGATTCCAAGTTTGAGGCCAGAGGTAGCCTGGGCAACTTAGCCAGTCACTGTCTCAAAAATAAAAATAATAAAAAAGGGGATGCACTCGGTGGAGCATCCTGGGTTCAATTCCCCAGTACTGCAAAAAATAATAAAGTAAATGAATGAATGAATGTAGGAAAAAGAGGGATTTTTTTTTTTTTTTTTTTTTTTTTTTTGGTACTCAGGGCCTCGTGCTTGCATGCTCCGCAAGTGCTGGACCACTGAGCTGCACCCCCAGCCCTTTTCTTTTACTTTTTTGAGACAGGGTCTTGCTAAATTACACAGACCACCTCTGGTTTTGAACTTGTGATCCTCCTGCCTCCGCCTCCCGAGCCGCTGGGATTACAGGCGTGCGCCACCATGCCCGGCTGAGATTCAATATTTTTTGTCCTTCATTTGGGCCTTGAATTATCAGCATAGGCCTAGCAGTCAGTTTCTCTAATATTGTTGATGACTTTCAATTTGAACTGAAGACTTTAGCAAGAGTTTCTTTAATCCAAGTTCCAATTGCTAGATTTTTACCACTGATGCAGATCATTTCTGAATTTTTTTTGAAGAACCCACTTCTAATTGTCAACCATGCAGTCTTCAGAAATATGAGATATTCATGAGCTGTATTGATTTTAGTATGTGGGATCCTTATTGTATCATTTTCTGATTCTAAAATGTAGTAAAACTACATTTGAAATTTAATTATACTCATATTTGAGTATATTTGAGAAATCTGAGAGTTGAATGGGGGTGAGGGAGGAATTGGAATTCAGTGACCAGTTCCACTTTCACAGCTCTAGATTCAGGATTTCCATTAGTTTCCTATGGAAACTATCATCACTGTACAGTAAATATTCACTGATACTTTTACTTTTCCCAAAACCTTTGACTTTTGAGGCAAATGGTGTTTAAAAAACTATTAACAACAGCTGTGGTATGTGTGCCAGAGTTATGGCCCATCTAGGAGATGAATTGTGATACATTTTATTTAAAAATGGGTTAGGCATGTAGCTTAGTGGTAGAATGCTTCCCTAGCTTGAACCAAGTCCTAGGTTCAATCTCCTGCACTGCACAACAAAAACAAAAAATGATCTAGGATATAACTGGTACCTTATGCCTGAAAATGATTTATACTAGAACATTTGGGTTCTTAGTGCCCATAAAAGATGTTTGGATTAGTGAAGGAGAAGGGGCTGTGGCACAGTTAATACCTTGTTTGTCTAAAAAAAAATTTGAGCCTTCTCTTGAGAATATTCTTTTTAAGGAAAGGATCTGACCCTATTACTTTTTAGTCTAATAGTTTTAATATGTATCTACATATTAAGGTTCATTTGAACACTTTGATTAGAAGTTGAGTGTTTACTGTTTCTATACAAGTAATTCATATATATTTAAATACTTGTGTTGTTGTTGTTAGGTGCCGTTGAGTTGTATCCCACTCATAGCAACCCTTATAGGATGGCTGATTGTTTCGGGATTGCCTCAGGAGTGGAATGCCATGTCCTCCTGTTTTTGTGGTCCTGGGAATTGATCTCAGGACTTCAGAAACTGCAGAGTGGCACTCTACCAACTGAACTAAATCTCAGGCCTTTAAATACTTACAGAAGTTAAAACTGACTTTAAATTAATGATACTGTGATATTTTGGTTATCACATTAGCAGACAGATCCAAAATACATTTCCAAACAAAGGAAGCCAAAGAAATCCCTGGTGCTCAAGTAGAGTATCCCTATACCTAAAAGGACAACTCCTTTGATCTTTTGTGGTAAATTAGAGGTGCTAGATATTGGCATGCATGTAGTAGCAGCAGTAAGAAGTGATCATAGTGAACTTGACAGTGACATACAGAAAAAGTTAGAAGGATTTGGGGGATTAAAGGACACTTATTTCTAGTACTTATATAATCAGAAAAATGTGGTGCAGGCACACAGTAATGTGTTTGGAGAAAAATACCTACAGATTTCCAGGTCAGGTCTTTGGATTAATATATTTGGCCCTCTGGATCATTGGGATTTACACCTATAGATACCTACCCAACTGTAAATCAAACATACTTTTTTTGAAAAATTGTATCTGTACTATGTCTGGACTTTTCTTTCTTGCCATTATTCCCTAAACAGTAGAGTGTAACAACTATTTACATAGCATTTACATTGAGTGTTAGGTTTTTTAAATGATCTAGAGATCATTTAAAGCATACTAGAGGATAATGTGCATAGGTTCTATGCAAATACGACATCCTTTTATGTAAAGGACTTGAGCATCCATGGATCTTAATATCCCCAGAGTAGGCTGGGATTCTGGTATCACACGTACTGAGGACAGTTATACTTACCCAGTTGGGTAATTTTTGTTTTACTTCTTTGAAGTTTCATGTATATATTACCTCAGGTGGATGGATGACTTTTTTTCCTTCACCTGCTTGCTTTCCAGGACTTTTCTGGTTTTCTTTGTCATTTTGTATTGACAGGATATTAGTCCCTCTGACTATGAATGGAATCTCACTTGAGATTTTCTTTTTTCCCCTAAGAGTCTTAAAATAGGGTTAACTGGATTTGGGTTGATTGCAAGTCTGTGACTTTTGGTATTTCAGAAACTTTGTTCACATATGGAAACTAAATATATAATATACTTTATCTAAAATATCTATATTGCTTGGTATATTTTTATCTCCCTCAGCTTTTATGCTTGTTCTGTTTTTTAACTGACTCATACTATGCTATGCCTATTCTAAAGGAGAACAGCTGCTTGGAGAACTACAAGTGAAGAAAAGAAAGCATTAGATCAGGCTAGTGAAGAGGTTTGGAATGATTTTCGGGAAGCTGCGGAAGCACATCGACAAGTTAGAAAATATGTTATGAGCTGGATCAAGCCTGGGATGACAATGATAGAAATCTGGTAAAAGAAATATGTTTTTCTAAGAACATGATAAAAAAAAATTTTTTTTTTAATTTAGTACTCAGAGTTACAATGTTTGGCTTTCATTGCCCCTTTGCCAGTAAAACCTTTTCTTAAGTAAAGATTCTGTAACTATCTTGTGAGTTCTTATAGTACCATTGCAATTGAGAACTCATTTGTGCCTTAGACACCTCCTTTTGTGCACACGTATACTCGGGTGTTCATGTACTCATTACTGACTATAATTTTCTAGAAATGTTATTTTGCTATTTAACAATCCCTATTAAGAAATTTTGGAGCAAGTGCCTAGAAACAAAACATAATTTTAATGCAGTAAAGAAAGCAGTAAAATTATTTCCTTTTTTACCTTGAAAAATAATTCGCATAAAAGACAATTCTCTGACTTAGACAATTTTTAAAATATGTAACATAAACAAATAAAATCAACATTTAAACTGGTGTAAGTCAAGACTTACTTCCTAGTAAACAAAGTTAAAAGTGAATTGGTTTTCCTCCAGAATTTTGATGGAATTAATTTCCTTGTCTTTTGCAAATGAGCTATTTTCAAGTATCAGAGACCGGTTATTTATTTATGTCCAGAAAGTGCTCAGATCACTTCTAGGAAGTAATTAAGGGTTTTGGTAAACTTTCTGGACTTGAGCTATAAGGTATATAAAGGTAAGAATATAAAAATAAACAAGTTTCTTTTTCTGTTTGTTTTAGTGAAAAATTGGAAGACTGTTCACGCAAGCTAATAAAGGAGAATGGATTAAATGCAGGCCTGGCATTTCCAACTGGGTGTTCTCTCAATAATTGTGCTGCTCATTATACTCCCAATGCTGGTGATACAACAGTATTACAGTATGATGACATTTGTAAGATAGACTTTGGAACTCATATAAGTGGTGAGTTTATGGAAATAATTACTGCATTCCATCCCACCCCCAAGAGGGAAAATACCATTTAGTTTTGTATGTACTGGATGGAGCTGTAAGTGCTGTACTTCCAAATTTTATTCTGGCCTCCTTAACTTTTCTGTAGAGCTGTGTTGAGGAAAAGTTTTATATTTAAAGTATCCTACCAAAAAAAAAACCCCAACAAACCAAAAATAAAGATTATTGAGTAGTTGAGGTTTATTATCTTTGCCTTATGGTATGAAAATCATAATTACACATTTTTTTCATTCAAGTCATTGTTTCATATATCATGTATTCAAATAATAAACATTCATGTAGAACCTTTATCAACTTTATGTACATGTTTGCTTTTCTAAATTCTCCCCAAGCCCCTGTATTGAAGTACCTTTTTATCTTAACAAGGAAGACAGCAAATTTAGGTTAATTACTTAAGATTTTAAGATTTTTCTAAATTGGATATATGGTACTGGGTTTAGAGTCCTGTGGTCCTATGGTTCTATACATTTTTGCTGCTCTACACTGCTGTTACTTCCTCAGTCTTTTTTTTTTTTCTCTTTCATTTTTTTTCTATTTATGTGTTTGCATAACTGCCTGGGAGAGTACTGAATTAATGTTGTATTCAAGTAATATATACTAACTTTATATATTTCACTCTGAAATCTTTATATACTTCCTACTTTTTTGTCTTTTTCATTATGAACCATCTCTGGGGACTTGGAATGCTGCCCTCTTTTGAGACCATCCATTTTCCTTTTAAGTAGGAAGATTAATAGAATAAATGCTATAAAGTAGATAAGCTGACTGATAAATTTAAAGATTAATTTTTTTTTTCAGGTAGGATTATTGACTGTGCTTTTACTGTTACTTTTAATCCCAAATATGATACATTATTAAAAGCTGTAAAAGATGCCACTAATACAGGAATAAAGGTATGTGAACTATAAGCACTATTCCTTGAACATATATTGAGCACTCCTATAGCCTGTTTTAAGGTCTTTGGGCAATTGAGGTCAATTAATTTATTGTTTTTAGTGTCTTAAGTGGGTAATGGTAATACAGTATACCAAAGGCTTTTTTAAAATTCAGCTTTACTACTATTTATTAAAACAGAGTTCGGATCTGTTTTTGCCTGTGATATTGGCTAGGTTTGTTTTTGTTCTTTTTTTTTTTTAGTAAAGACTTTTTTTTTTTTTTTTTTTTTTTTTTTTTTTTTTTTTTTTTTTTTTTTTTTTTTTTTTTTTTGCAGTACTGGGGGTTGAACCCAGGGCCTTGCAATTGCATGCTTTACAAATGCTGGACCACTGAGCTGTACCCTTAGCACATTTTTTTACTTTTTTTTTTTTTTTGGCCGTACTGGGTGTTGAACTTAGGGCCTCGCTCTTGCATACTCTGCAAGTGCTGGACTACTGAGCTGCACCCCCAGCCCATTTTTTTACTTTTTTGAGACAGGGTCTCACTCAGTTATGTAGACTGCCTCTGGTCTGGAACTTGCGATCCTCCTGCCTCTGCCTCCCAAGCCACTGGGATTACACATGACTCCCAATGACTCCCAAGCCACTGGGATTACAGACGTGCACCACCACGCCTGGCTATTTGTTTTACTTTTTGAGACAGGGTCTCGCTAAATTACACAGACAGCCTCTGGTGTTGAACTTGCAATCTTCCTGCCTTGGCCTCCCAAGCTGCTAAGCTTACAGGTGTGTGCCACTGCGCCTGGCAAAGACTTTACTTTTTAGAGCAGTTTCAGGCTCACAGCATTATTGAGCAGAATGTGTGGAAATTTCCCATATAACCCCTGATTCTGAACATGCACTTCTTCCATTATCAATAGACCCCACCAAGAGGAACATTTGTAAAAATTATTGAACCAACTCTGACACATCGTAGTCACCTAAAGTGCATAGTTTACATTAGGGTTCATTTTTAGTTTTATGCATTGTGTGCATGATGACAAATATACAGTGATGTGTGTCCACTTTTATAGTATACAGAATATTTTCACTGTCCTCTAGATTGTCTTGGCTCCACCATTAATCCTTCTTTCTTTGCTAGATCCCAGTGCAGCAATCATCCCTCCATGTTTGTGTGTGTGTGTATTAAAATACATATTACATAAAATTTGTCATTTTAACCTTTTACGTGTACAATGTAACAATGTACAGTTTATTGTTATGGAGTATGTTGATAGAGTAATTGCCATACCATTTTCCACAATGACTGTACCCTTTTACATTCCCACCAGCAATGCACAAGGAAGGATTCCAGTTTCACTATATCTTCACCACCACTTGTTAATTTCTAGATTTTTCCTTTTTAGTAACCATCCTATTGAGTGTAAGATAATATCTCATTGTAGTTTTGATTTGCAGTTCCCTACTTAGTGAGGACCTGCAGCTGTAGCCCTGTGGCATCCGATCCCGTCAGATCTCGGAAGCTAAGCAGGGTCTGGCCTGGTTAGTACCTGGATGGGAGACCACCTGGGAACACCAGAAGCTGTAGGCTTGGGAGAAGGACCTGGCAACCCCCTCCCAAAAATCAATCTGCCATTGAAAACCCTATGAACAGCAGAGAAGCACTGACAATAGT